>JADLZK010008990.1:0-256453 GCA_015847255.1 Hyparrhenia diplandra | reverse complement strand
ACATAAGCAGCGTCCAGTATATATTCGTATTGATACATTTGATCCCTACATGGTAGATATCAGTTTCATGAAATATCAATGCGCACATTTCACTTCCCTAGCATATGTCAACCTCCCTCTACCATGATCTTATCGCTTCCCCTTCTGCCATTAATTGTCATTATTCATGCTTCTCTTGCATCCACTACCTTTACTTTTTAAATGATTTGATATTTAGGGATAAGATCAATAATTATTTCTACAATCGTTTTTACACGTACTGTTGTTTCCTATATTTTCTTTCATGGCCACGCACACCGCCTCCATATGAAATTCATTTGCTTTCCGAAAGACTCCCCCCATGTAAAGTTCAATCTCTTAGAAGAACAAAACCTAAAATAGGCAGTGCAGAAGACCCCTACTAGCAGATTTCAGCCTGTGGGAACTAGAAGAGACACCAACGGCCCGCTCGGTGATAGCGTCGTACAGTTGCGTTGAGTGGCAGCGGATCGAGAACAACCTGATGAACCGCTAGGTGCACTTCTCCAAGCACCGTCTAGGGCTTTTGAAGGTATTCGAGCTCACATCATCTGTGATGCACATACCGAGGGCCCGCTATGCATCTTTTCCGCGATTGTTCAATTAATAGCGTAGAAGAGAAGAAATAAGAGGAGAGCGAGAGTGATCTTTCAACTAACGAAACCACGTTGTTCTTTTGATGTGACTAGAGAAAATTGTCTTTTCATGGCATGTTTCTCAAAGTTCCCTTTTCTATCATGAGAAGATATGAGCTTAGAAAATAATAATTATTTTTGTGATACTCCATTTATTATTTTACAATAGCGAGATATTCAATTTGTCACATTAGGTAATTTTAATGTTTTGACTATTTGTTCCTTTCTATTTTAATTCTTAGTGATTAACATCCTAACCCATTTATGTTTCTTATTCGCATGCCAAAGAACGCCGGAGAGTCCCTAGTAGTCCTGAATGAGTTATGGCTAATTCATTTGCCATTTGCATTCACTAATGGTGGGTAGTCCAAGCTAATTATGGAAACTGAAGATTGATGCTGGGATTGTAGTCTATTCAGTCAGGAGCTCAGGATACATATTATGGATGCCGATTTTTATTCTTTATCCCTGGTCCGACTATTTATATGATGTTTTTTAAAAAAACACACCATGCCTGCATACTGGCTTACAATTGGTGACTTCGAGAATCTCCAGATCCGCCGGCTGCCCGGTCCTTCGGAGGTGCTCATAGGGGTAGGGTTTGCGTACGTGTGTTCATAGGGGTGAGTGTGCGTGCGTGTTGTGAGTGTCTGCGTTGTACTGTGTAATTCTCAAAAAAAAAAATAGTTCAGTGGTGTCAGGTACCAAAATCAGGGGTACCCAAACTCAAGCGATGATTCGCGGCAAAAGCTCAACAACGGGTAGGCCCAACCAACTCTGCCTCGCACGAGCTCAGAGCTCGGGCGCCCACGAGCTAACTCTGCCTCGCACGAGCTCCGAGCTTGGCTCGCGGGCCGATTCTGCCTCGCACGAGCTCAGAACTCGGTCCAAGAGCTATTTCCGCCTTGTACGAGCTCAGAGGCCGGATGGTCGAATCTCCGCCTCGCATGAGCTATAAGTCACGCCCCGAGCTTGTTAGCTCATGAGATCACCCGAGCTCGCCTAAAGCTCGTGGACCACAAAAGGAAATCGTCTGAGCTCATACGAGCTCGCCGGGCCCACCAGACTCGTGGACCTCGAATGCCAAACCCTCGCCTCTGACTCGTATGACCTAGAGCTCGGAGAGGATGGGAGCTCGGTCGCCTGAACGATGTCAGAATCGCCACCACGCCTAAGCCCCGATCTCAACGAGAGATTGCAGAAAGTCCAATCTACAGTTCCCTGGCTAGAAGCACTCAAGCACCGTAGTTGTGCGACATTGCCCGTAGCTGCAGGCCGTTGCCTGCTGACCGCAGACGCGACTTATCCGTTGGGATGCCGAGCCCGCCTCCCGCCAACCGCAAAACGACAAAGGCAATGATGATTTCTACAAAGTGTGCGTTCAGGCAGCCGCCTGCACGCCCCCGCTGCGCCAAGTTAGAGCCGTCTGCTTCTGTTTCACTCAGCGGGGAATCCTCAGCGGGGCATGCTTGTACCTGACCCTCGACGGGACTTGGCACCGCCCAGACACTCGATTACGACGTCATCAGAGCACGCCGGTCTGCGAACACAGGAAGGACAGCTCGAAGAGCTCGTCAGGGCACGCGTGAGCTCGTTAGCGACGGGATTCCCGTTCCTGACCAAGCAGGCCTACCAAGGAGGACAACTACGACAAGACAAGAGCAGCTCGATAGTTGTAGCATGTGCACTGTGCACTCTCCCTCCCTTTTGTATTCTCTCCTTCTCCTCCTTTACCCGGTGGCTCCTCATGTACATCCCTTGTGACTATAAAAGGGACCTCTTGGCCACCGGGAGAGAGCAAGCAATCTTAATCGCTCAAAACACACCACTCTCGATATTAGCACTCGGCTCAATCACAAAGACTTGGGAGCTTGCTCCCTCTCTCGACCAGCTTGTAGCCACCCTTCTACGAGCACCCGAGCTCGGACATAGTCACTCTAGACTAGGGCATCGATTTGCCTGAACCAATATACACTCTATGTCTTGTTTCCCTTGAGCTAAGCCATTGTAGCCCCACACGAGCCATTCGATCACTGTGACCGTGGTATAGAACCACGACAAGTGGATAATGTTTCCATACTATTTTAACTTGAGGGGTTTTTAGTGGTGCATATGTAATTGCTCATCATCAACGTACTGTTAAATGTTTGTTTGCTCAGTGGTATTTCCTCTGTTCTAAATTATAGGTTGTTTTGATTTTTCTAGATGTATTTTCTTTTACTATGCATTTATATATAGTGTATAACTAGGTGCATAGCAAAATCAATGTATCTAGAAAAGCCAAAGCAAACTATAATTTAGAAACGAAAAAAGTAATTTTTTGTTCATAATTTAGAATATCAAGACAAGCAGATAGATTGTGAAACAACAACGAATTTTAATCTTGCAATTATTGAGGATTTAGAATGAACCGTTTGGTATAGGTGGATGGCAAATATGGACATCATCTTTTTCCATTGCAACCCACATATATTAACCTACATGCGGTGGAATTTATTTATGAATTTATTGGCGCACGAAAGAATATCATAGATTTCTTCCTGTTGATATAAAATATAAAGTTTTATCTTAGTTGCATCGTAGAAAGGTCTATACAATAGGTTTATGAGCCTGCGACGTCGCGTTTTGAGTGACTATAATTTGACAAACTATGTTTTTTGATTGATTAAAAAATGTTATTGTAACATCTGTGTTTAATTTTACCGTATGTGTTTATACCACAATTGTGTATAAAAGTTTATGTGTCGTAGCAACGCAAGCCCAAACTTATATACTCACGTGCACCAGTAAAAATAAAAATAAAAAAAAACACGCTGCAGCCGCAACCGACCTGCCTCCCTGAATACCTAGGCCAAATAAAGCTGCGCCTCGCTTCAACCCGCGAGCCCGCATACGTTCCGCCGCCCCCCCGTACCACCCCAGCTAGAGCCGCCGCCCCCACCTCATCGGCGGCAATGGCGGCCCCGTCGTACGCGGCGGTGAAGCGCCTCAACACGTGCGCGTCCAGCCGGAAGCGCTTCTCGGTAGGCGTATCCCCTCACCCCTAATCGAGCTCGCGGACGGGTTCCACGGGGTGCTGATGTGCTCCGTTTTTGCTTGTGCAGTTCAAGACCTTCTCGCAGCGGGTGGAGGAGATCGACATCGATGTGTACCGCAGCCTTCACGCTGTGAAGGCCGAGCCCTCCAGCGGATCGTCCTTCTTCCTCGACGCCCTCATGGAGTGGAGGGTATGCGATTTCTGCTTTGCTTTTCAATTTTGCTATCCTTAAAATCCAGTTCGGAAGCAACAGGGGAGCTTAATTAGGTGCTTAATCCTTCAGGAAGAGTTGAACTGCCTTAAGCCTTAAGTCTTGTTTGCTGATGCTGTCCTGTGCGTTATATTGTGTCAAACAAGTGCCTTTTAAATTCCACTCAGTGTGGTATGGAACCTTATTCCGTCTAATTTTCTTAAATTTCTGATTGAAGAATTAGCGGAGTTCAAGGTTGATAAACTTAGAATGTTGGGGGTCTACTTAGGAATTTTGGATTTGCTAGGTTCTTTCTCATGCATAGGCATATACAAAAATGATCTTACATGCTTTAATGACACAACTTCTTACTTTGACATATATTTTTTTTTTTTCACTTAAGCCCTTCAGTGTCAACACAAGTTCAGACATCTGCTTTAGTAACTCTACCATGAATTTCTTTTTTACAAGTTTCAACCACTCCCTGCTGCCAATCCTATCCTCCCAAACAATTGATTGGCTCATCTTTTCTCGACCCTGTGAGAGCTGGTATCTTTCTACGCCATCATCCTCCATTGTCATGCTTAAGGTGCATCATGCTTCTCTGTGCATCACCTTTCTGGCTAATAGCCAGCACCATGGTTGGCCAGGTTTCGCCTGGCATGTGTCTTGGTCCACCACTATGCATGACTCTTGATTAGAATTCTACATTGACTGCTCCCACCACTTTTGTCCGCGCTTTGCATCACCTGCTACTAACAAATCGACTCCACCACGGCTTCACTGTAGGCTTGATTAGAATTTTATTTTTTGAAAGTTGATAAATTGCACTGAATACGCAAGTACACTTTCTTATAGACATAAGGAGTCCATTAGGAGTTAGATCAGAAAGTCAACAGTTTTATCTTTTTTTAGAAGGGGAGGAGCTAAAGTCAGATGTTCTCCTTCATTTTAAAATAGATCTGTACAGAATTTACAATACTGTTTCATAATATAAGGCAATTCAACAGAAATCAGGTTGAGTGAAAGAATTCCCTTTCCTGTTCCCCTTTCAAATCCACTCTCCTAGAACCAGACTTCATCTTCCTAGTCGCCATCAATGTGTGAAGTCGGTGTAGGTTCTTTCCATGATCCTTTTAATTGCTATAGAACAGACTGTAGATAATATATCATCCCCCTAGTCCATAATTGATGCTACTATGACTATGAGTGGTGCATTGCGAGGATTGACACTGTGCCAAGGGTATGATTGTTCAGGAGGTCCAACACATGCACCAGCATGATTCTCTCGATCTAGTGATGGAGTCGAGTGCATGGCATAAGCTGAGCACTTTCAGGCTTTCAGCAGATGTGTGATGTGGGCTGGCTGGGAGCATATCTGTAAGGGGTTCTGAGTTGAATTGTTGCTATTTTTCTGGGCGTGCTTTGGCTAGTGATGGAGTTTAGGCCGTGATGTAGGTCAAGCGCAACGTAGGGGCATGACTTGTGCCCAAGAGGAGCACATTTGGAAGGGGTTTTGGGTTATATTGAGGCCTTACGGAAATTATTTAATTTTATTGCATATGGATGGTTGTAGATAATTATTGCCAATGCCTTAATTTTCTTCCATTTCTCATGTTAATCCAGGAGCTTAATACTGCAGAGGATTTTATCTCATTTTATGAGGAGATGATACCATTGGTACAGACCCTACCTCAAGTTGTATTGCACCGTGAAAAGCTCTTTTCTTCTCTTCTACTGAGAGTGAACATGAGTTCGAGATTGTCCCTGAGCCAATACTCATGTAAGTGTATCATGGATTTATGCACTTAGTTGAATGGAATGACTTTTGAATCTTTCTGGTACTTAAATGATATGCTGTCATTTGCCTTTTCTTATTTGTTTCATTTGGGTCATACATATGTGAATCATTCATGATTGATAAAGTTTGGGGTTTGTGTGAAATATTGTGTTCCACAATTTTGAAAAAATTATCTGTATTCTGTATATAAGATAATGAGGAATTTTTTTTTGTCAATGGACTTAAGGTTGTCATGCTTATATTTGACAAGGTTGTCATTGCTTATATTTGATGATCTGCCAAAACTACATTATGTTGGACAGTAAATGGAACCTGCATGTGTAAAGCCTGTGTCTGTAATTAATTGTAGATGTTTTGTTTGATCTGCATACAACTCATATGAGTTAAAGAAAGCTAATTTTAAGCCACCTTAATACTAGGCGATCACAAAATTTATTGCTGTCTGCAGTTCTTTTTGGGTAAACTGGCAATGGTTAGTTTGGCCGCAGTTTATTGACGACTATTTGGCTGCATACATGCATTATTCTCTTTGATATTCCATTAGCTAATTATCTTTATTTTGCCCTCTTGTGATCCTTAGTTTTGAACTATTTATATCTTTGGTTGAATAGAAACCATAATTAAATTTATTTTTTTAAAAGTTCTTTTATTTTGCCTTGTCAAGTTATTAACTCCAGTATGCTGTATTTTAGAGGATTGGATTTCAGTCTCATTAGGTTGCTAGTGGATCACTACTTTGTGTTTAATGTTGAATAAATGTTTGGTCTGTGGTTTGTTACTGATTTAGTGTATTGGATGCTTAAAGGTTTCCTTTTTGGCATGCAGGTTAATCACAGCTCTCTCCAGGGACATTCTAGAAGATTTTTTGCCGTGAGTTCTAATTAACCTAAATTACTATGCAGTTATTGAGCATGGCTGTTACTCTATTGGGTGATACTGCTGCATAGGCCCTGTTCCTTATTTCTTTTTCTTGGTTTAGTGTTTGTATCAAAGATTATTTCCTTGACCTAGTTCTTCCCTATGGTCTAGATTAAATTAACCTAAGAGGAATGTGTTCTCCTTCTCTATTGTTCTGCTGCAAGAATTGATTACAAGACTTTGTTTTCATACACATGGAAAGGTTTTGAAGGTCCTTACTTGTAAAACGCTCTTCTCTGTTTTTTATTGATTACAGCTTTCTAGGAAAATATGCTAATGGCATTTTAGCTCTCCTTAATGATAGTGGCGACCGTGACCCTGAAGTCCTGGAACAGGTTGGTCTGCTTAGTGTGGCTCACAAGTCTTGCTTGCAGTTGAGTAGCAGAAGTCATATATGTTCTGTTGTATTTCAGGTCTTCACATCTTGGTCATATATAATGATGTACTTGCAAAAATATCTTGTGAAAGATATTGTCCAAATTCTAAGGTGAGTTTGCATCTTTAAAAATGAGGTCTTCATATGCTATTGTCTCAAACCCCATTACATGGCCTCTGCTCAAGCTTCCATTGTTGTTATCCTATAAAACCTGCATTTGTTGATATTCCAGTTTCAGCCATCTAACTGACTGCCCATTTTTATAATTGTTGAAGGATCACAGCAGCGCTGAGATACTTCCCAAAGGATTATGTTAGAGAATTTATGGCTCAATCAGTTTCATTTCTGCTGAGGAATGCACCTAATAATCAGATAACACAAGGTATTTTCTTTTTTCACTTATATTCTTTATTTACTGAAGTATGTACGGAATAAGCAAACATTGAGTGGCAAATTTTGTATGGACTAATATTGCTCAGATCCATTTTCCCTTTTCTCCACTGGCTTCATATCTTGTGCAACTAAGAAATGTTATCTATTTGCAAAAGCATATACTTCTAACATAGGGAGAACCCTTTTTTCTATAGATTCATGTCGTGTAGTTTCATGACTCTACCACTTAAGCAGGAGTCTAGACTATAGACTTACCAATACCGGTGGGCTGCTAGGATGATCATGCTTATTTATGCTGAGGCAGCTGCCTTATTTCAACTGACATTTTTTCTTCATTGGTTATTAGGTTTAATGAAGCTTCTGTTTGAGGCTGCTAAAAAATCATCACCTGTACGGACAGATGGGGTGATATCTTTGTTGTTGCATGTCGTGAAAGTTACTTCTACAAAGCCCCACTCAAGAGCTGGGCAAGTCTTGAAGTTCTTGTTGAGCAAGTCAACTTTTACCACTATCCATGATAAATTCTCTAATGGTCAGATAACCTTCTGTCTATGACATGTAGTAATTTTCTTATACATCAGTTGCACTGCCCTTACGTTCCATATGCTCTATCTATTGCTTGTCTTCATTGGCGCACCTCATTAGCGTTATGGTGTAGCTGAATACATCAGTGCCTTATACGATTCATAACTGGCTTTAGCATTCTCTATGTCTCATAACTATAATGCAGGGCCTAACATCATTTTCTTTTGTATGATCATGTCAGGCAAAATCTGTATTATGTTTCATAGCCATAATGCGAGGCCTAATATCATTTTTTTTTGCATAATCATGTCAGGCACAGTCTATATTGACAGCATGTCATTTTTATACTTTGTTGCTGTTTTTCAATAATGTAACCACTGGATAGTGCAAAACGCAGGGACTTTTACTATTCATCGGGTCATGACAGGGCTGATTCAAAGATTATGTGATGAAGTGGATCCAAAAGAAATGCTTTTGATATATAATTGTCTATTTGAAGAAATCAATGACTGCCTTAAGGATGGCTGTTTGGAGCATCTGAAGTGCTTGATTGACTTTCTTTCATTTGCTTTACATAAGAACCAAATCAATGTGTTAGGTCAGATTTATAACATTTCATCTTCCATATGCTTTCACTGCATGAATTCATTACTAATTCAGATGATAATTACTGGATTCTTTTATCGTTTGCCAGATAAGGTGAAGATAATTGAACTTGTTGAGTTGCTGGTTAGTAGATACGTCTTACCTGGTAACATAGAAGAAGCTGCTTCATCTGAGGTTCTTGGAAGTATTTTGGACTTTCTTCTGTGTGTTCTGGATGTTCCAATCATTTCTGGCAATTTATCAATCGTATCACCCTTTTATGTCCCAGTGTTTGAACTGATGAATCTGAGGTAAAGTTTTCTTGCTAGTAGTGTTTGTTTACTTTGATAATTCCTGGTCATTTCTCCTTCCAATAGTGATGTAACACTTAACACTGCTTTCAACTGTGTTTCAGTTTGATTGTCTTTATAAAGAAACTTTTGGCAAAAGGTCCACAAATTACACAACAT
The DNA here is from genome assembly GCA_015847255.1 of Hyparrhenia diplandra. Taxonomy (NCBI): domain Eukaryota; kingdom Viridiplantae; phylum Streptophyta; class Magnoliopsida; order Poales; family Poaceae; genus Hyparrhenia; species Hyparrhenia diplandra. The sequence continues at coordinate 247,505 of JADLZK010008990.1, read as the reverse complement.
TTTGAAAGCCAGATATTGAGGTATGTAATGTATACTCTTCTATTACTTACAAGATAACATACAATCACAATTCACATACAAAGATGTCACCATGCAATTTTATGCCTTGTAGTGCAATGTGCAATTTTCTTTCAAGTTCACCGGAGGAAGTTCTCTTTATCCTTCTGAATTTCTTTAAAGGATCACAGAAGCAAATACTTCATAGCACTGATGCAAACCATCTGGATTCAGTGGAGAAAGTGTGCAAGTTCTTTGAATCGAAATTCTCTTTCTGGATAGAGTTCTTAGATGATACAGTCAACATTTCCAATCAATCTAGTATTCAGACCAGTGAAAAGGAAGCTGCTATACTGTGGGGATCTATTTGTTGCTATCCTTACACAAATGGTGTACATCAAGATGGTTTGTCACTGTTGAAGAAGTTAATCTGCAACTTCGATCGGTTGCTTGAAGTGGGAGAAGGTGGTTTGCTTGATAATTTCTTTAGTTTCTTACAATATATAAGCACCATAGTCTTTCTAACAGTCATAAATTCAATTGACTGACGTGCAGAGAACATGAAAGGTCTTCCAATGACTACCTGGAGAGGTTTAATTGGTGCAGCATTGTCATCATACCGTGAACTTTTGGTGGTTAACTCAAATATAAATTCAGAATTAAGTTTTTTCATATCGCTTGCCAAGAGGCACAGTACATGCCCACAAGTACTGTCTTCTGTAGCCGAGTATTTGGATTCACTACAAGTGTAAAGCTCCACCTCCATTTTAATTCTTCTTAATTTGTTTGATTCAGGCAAATTTTCATTCTTCATTTTTTTTTCTTTATGCTTCTTCGAGCAGGGTAGCATCCCTTGAAGTGACAAAAGAATTTGATCCACAAAATCTCTTGGATCTGTTCTCTATCTTTGCTGTCAATTTGAGCAGTTCAAACAAGGATGTCCGGACTTCAACATTGAGGATTCTATCATATTTTGTGAATATGGACCAATGTCTAGGCACAAATGAAGAGAGACCATACAAGAGACAAAGAACAGAAGATTCTGGAGAGGAAACAGCTAAATACACTAATGTATGTCTTGTCAGCTAATACTTTTACTTGCTGTTTTGCTGGCGTTGCTCTAATGTTTTCCATTAATAAATCAGGTTTTGGATACCCTTCTGACTGTTGAGACAACTCCAATTTCAGTATCTACTAGCAGGAAAAGTGCTATCTTCATTTCACAGATACAAATGAGTATATCTTCCAAGATGGTTCATGATAATTACATAACTTCTCTCTTACATGGTCTTATTGGCTTATTATACAATAGATTTAGTGATCTGTGGCCACCAACGCTTGATTGTCTTGCTGTCCTTGTTAGAAAACACAAGGAGCTTGTGTGGAGTCAGTTTGTTCAGTTTGTTGCAATTCACCAATCAAAAGGTTTGACACTGAAAAATCTGGAGAAGTTGGAAGCTGCAACCCAACCACAGTGTATGTATCAGGCATTTATCTAATGTTCCTTTGGCACTGTTCTTCTAGAAACCAACCCCTAAGCGCCATTACCCAAACACACTTTACCCCTTCGTTACTGTTTGTGCATGTCCTCATCCTCTACATGCATTCATTTGTCCATTGAGCTGCTCTTTTCATGTCCTGTGCAGCCATATTACTAGTTCTATTTAGAAGTTCTTGACACTCAATGGGGATTTGTATGAGATTTCAAAGGGCGGCTGTGTGGCAGGTTTATTATTGCCAAACCATTTTCACATCGGCACATAAGCTATGGTTTTGGTGACGAAGTTCTGGTGCGATATGCAAGTCGATACATGATGATCTATTGTGAATTTATCAATTCGTGCTCCCTAACTTAGTGTTTTGCATGCTTCTGCATTAAGAATGTAGTCTCATGCTTCTACATTAATTTGTTGATTTAAACATATTTGTGATTTCCATGTAATTGGCCTAAAATGCTTGGTACTCATTATGGAAAGAAACAGAGACAGAGCAGTAAAAGTGGATGATGTGTACACCTACAATTGTTGTGTCCATTTGTACTGCTGTTTCTTACTCCATGTTTGGTATTGCAGCTATTTTTGACTGCTTCAGCTTTTATCTTGCTACGGACTTTGATTGCACACCGGCTGAGACCATGGCTACCTTGTTGCTTCAGTCCCTTCAAAGGATTCCTGATGTTGCTGAGTCCCGATCTCGACATCTTATACCACTATTTCTAAAATTTATGGGCTATGAATATGATGATGCCATCTTTAGGTATTTAGTTGATAAACAATCTTATTTCTGCAGTTTATACTTGAATTTGTCTCCAATCCTTGTTGATGCAATTTTTGAACTTCAAACTTCTGCAGTGCTGATTCATATATGCCTGAAAAATGTAAAGGCAAACAATGGAAGACGATTCTAAAAGAATGGTTAAACTTATTGAAGTTAATGCAGAATACACGGTCGTTATATCAGAGCAAGGTTCTCCAGGAAGTACTAACAACAAGGTTTGCGAGTGAATTAATATATTTCTTGTTGCAGCCTGCAGGTGAATTATTAGTTGTGTATTAATTAACAATATATTCCCAGGGTTCTTGATGACAGTGATCCTGATATACAAGCAAAAGCACTGGATTGCCTATTGAACTGGAAGGATGAATTCTTGACCCCATACAGTCAAAACATTAAAAATCTGATCAACATTAGAACTCTTCGTGAAGAGATGACCACATGGGCAGTTTCACATGACTCCTTGTCAATTCTGAAAGATCATAGAAGTCGTGTTGTTCCTCTGGTTATCCGTGTGTTGACACCGAAAGTAAAGTTGAATCTACTTGGTTCTTGCAAGGTTTGTGTTTACTGCTGCTTATCTATCACCACAAGTATTTACTCCCTGGAGTCGACCAGTCAAAGTAAAAGACTTTTGAGGCTTGATGCAAAAGCCCATTAAAGAATTTCATTCTCAGTGTCATGGCTAATTTTCAGTTTACCAGCCTGCATGCATGCCTAATTAGTTACATCCGAGTTCTTGCAATATTGTCGTTGTAGCCCCATGTATGCAGCATGGACTAGGTGCTCAGATTAAAATGTTGTGGATATGTGTGCTTAATTAAAACAAATACAGCGACTTTATTATGACTTGGCCTGTGTGCTGACCTTCGGAACATCATTCTTTAACAACTGGAGGGAGTAGTTCATTTGCTGCTTGTCTGACTTTGTCATTTTTTTTTTTGCATTCTGCCAGCACGCAGGTGTCAGTCATCGGAAGGCAATTCTTCTTTTCCTTTTGCAGTTTGATTCAGATGAACTTCAGCTCTTTTTCTCGTTACTTCTGAAGTCCTTGATCCCTGGCAGCCTCCAGCTTAAAATGTTTGGTTCTCAGTCTGACAATCCACTTGGAAATGTCTCTGACATTATTGGAACTTCAACAGAAATTTGTATTGAGAACTTTACATGGAAAAAGGCAAATGGTTTTCTTCATTTGGTTGAAGAAATTTTTGATACTTTTGATATGGCACACATAAGTCCATTCCTTAATGTTTTATTAATCATTGTTGCTCGTTTGCTGGAGAGTTGCATGAATATCAGAAGTGCATTCCTTAATGTTTCACTAATCAGTGTTGTTCGTTTGCTGGAGAGATGCATGCGGAATATCAGAAGTGCTAGTGATGGGAAATATGGTTGCAATCAATCAAATGATCATGATGATGGTGGCTTGTCAAACGTGGAAGTGTGTAATTCTGAAAATATGAATGAATGCCCTAAAGATGTAGCAGACCATACAGAGGTATGTCATATTATTTCCTTTATCGATTTTATCTACCAGATTCTTTCAGTTTTACTGTAGTGCCATGCATCATGTCATTTCACAGAACTCCCAAAATATCTGGTACTCTTGTAATCAAAGTCAGAATGCCATGTAACTGAACTAGCCAGGGCATCTAATTTTTTAAGGGAAAATTAGTGCCATCCTTTCTTCTTATCATGAAAATATTATGCATTTTATTGGGCAAGTGTTCATATCTTCTCGTAGCTAACTGAATCAGCAAACTCTGTTGCAGGCAAGTGTGTCGATCAAGCATTTGGATGAGTTGGAGTTGAAGCGGTTGAAGGAGTTGAAGCAGTTGAAGGATCTGAGGTCTTTGTGTATTAAAATTGTCTCCTCAGCACTGACTCACTATGAAAGTCATGACTTTGGAGAAAACTTTTGGAATATTTTTTTCTCTTCAGTGAAACCTCTGGTTGACTGCTTCACACAAGAGGCTTCGAGTAGTGAGAAGCCAAGTTCATTATTTGCTTGCTTCATGGCTATGAGTCGGAGCCCAACATTAGCACCACTACTGGAGTCAAATAATCTTGTACCGACTATTTTTTCTATTTTAACTGTGAAGACAGCTTCGGGATCCATCACCTCTTATACGCTTGAGTTCATTGAGAATCTGTTGAGGTTGGATATTGATTTGGAGCAGCAAGATGACCATTCAGTGAAGAAAATTCTCGTTCCACATATGGATGTTCTTATCCATTGTCTCCATGATTTTGTTAATCATCGCAAAGAGCTTAACAGGTTACTCATACCACTTCTTTAGTAATAATACTACCTCTGTGCAAACTAGATTTTGTCGTGGAATGCAACACTTTTGACCACTTTGATGCACCAAAGTACTCCCTCGTTTCATTATATATTTTTCCATGGCTTTTGGGCAGTATGTGGTAGAATACATCCATTTAAGAATAAAAAAAAAGTTATTGTGACATTTTCCACTCTGCCACTAATTAAATGCCTGCAGTGTGAAAAATTTGTTGTAGCATGTTATTTAATATGTTTATGGTCTTATGGATGGTTATTTCACAACGACATTCTCTTGGAATCACCACCTCCAGTCAATCAGAGTAGACATTTCAGACAATATTGTTTTTGCATGTATGTGGGATTTAAATTTCCTTGGTTAGTGCCTTAGGGGCTTAGTGCATATGGTGGGCTATGGACAAATATAGGGAACAGAGGGAGCCCATAAATTTGTCAGAGGAGAATCATCATTAAAAATACTTATATATCATAGACATTTTACCTTTGTTCTGTACATAGGAAAAGTAACTGTCAGAGTTGTGGACCCAAGGCTGTGTCTACATCCTAAACAAAAATGAAATATGCTGCTGTGTGTACTATATGCAGAGCTTTTTATAATATTTTTTTACCATCTATTTTTGTTATAGTTAAACATCCCTTATGTACTCAGGTCTTGAAAGCCATTTTCTTAGATGTCTGATAAGCAAGTGCATCAATTTTCTTTTAATTTGTAACTGCTTCGGTCGTATTCTCTGTTTAAAATTTCTTTCAACACTGCATCTGTTTTGGTGTCGTTATCTCTTCCGACAGTGTTTACTGCACATTTAGGAGCATATGTTTGGGACATCAAAAGCTTAACTTATGTCCTGCACTTTCAATGTGTACAGGAAATCTGGTACATGGCTTGGGCAACGTGAACTTAGATTGTTTAGATTATTGCTAAATTATATCACAGACCCCTCAGCTGCAGAGAATTACATAGACCTCATTCTTCCTTTTTTCAGTAAGAAGGATTTGAACTCTGGTGAGTCTTTTTTTTTAGTAAACATTTGTGCGCATTAGCATGCATTGTAAATGTTATTCATTTTTTTTTGTTTTATTTGGTATTGTCCAGCAAACTTGACATGATATGTCACGGTTCTTTTATATTGCAGATGAGTGTTTGGAAGCACTACATGTTGTGAGGGGAATAGTTCCAAATCTAAAATGTGAGGTATCTGCAAAAGTTATAAATGCATTGAACCCATTACTTGCGACTGTTGGATTGGAACAGCGGCTATGCATCTGTGATATTTATGATGGTCTGTCATTGCATGAATCTTCAATGTCATTTGTGGTAATTTTTTTCTCTATTAGTAATGTCATCTTTTCCACGTTGCCTGTTCCTATTTCACAGTAATTGATATTTTTACAGGCTGGGTTAATACGAGATCTGAATGCAATTTCAACATCAGAACTTGGTGAACTAGATTATGACACAAGACTTAACGCATATGACAAGGTTAACCCACAGTTGTTTCTTGACCTGACAGAAGAGCATGTGGGTGCCATACTATCTCATTGCGTGTATGATATGTCATCTGAAGAGTTGATTTTTCGGCAAAGTGCATCCAGGGCCCTCCAAGCTTTCCTGGATTTTTCTGCCTCAGTTATGAATAATGATGAGTCCAAAACTGTTGATGTATCTGGAGGGAAGAACACCAGAAACATTTGCACAATGAGCTGTATTCAGAAGATACTAGAAAAAACTTATCTGCACAATATGGGAGTAGCAATGGCTAAAGATGTTTCAATTCAAAAGGTGTGTTTACATTTATTCTTGTCCATATCGTAGTCTATAATATTATTGGTTGAAAGGCTGACAATAATGTTGTATTCAGGAATGGATTATTTTACTTCGAGATGGTCTTCAATTTTAGTCATTTAGCATCCTTAAGCTCATTTAGGCCTCTCTGTAAAGAGGATATGGAAGAGGATTTTTTCCACAACATAACTCATTTACAGGTAATTTACTGATTCAGTTTCCCAAAGGGCAGATAAAGGAGTGTAAAACTTATTTATATTTACTAATGCAGGCAGGTAAAAGATCAAAAGCATTGTCACTTTTCAGACGGGGAATCAAGGAAAACAACTTTTCGGAGGTAAATGTTAAGATAACACTCCAGTTGATGTTAGTATGATATGTGCATCGTATTAAATTAAATTGGTGATGATTGGTCATTTGTTATGGATGTTGATTGAACGGTCAAGTCATTGTTTGGTGGACCTGTGATGCAAGTCGAAGTTTATTGCCTTTTGGTAATTAGTTACCTAGTCTCTTTGCTTTCATAGCTACACAGTTATGTGACCTATGGGCCTATATTTTTCCCCTTACCTTCAAGAGCCTAAGAGTGTGGTGTGGAAGACTTTTTTTTTTTTTTAAAAAAAAAATCCTACAACACTGTAACAGTGCACAGAACTATCATCACATGATGCAGCAAGAAGGTTGATCTTCTCAGGCAGTAGGATTCTATGCCGTCCAATATTGTATTAACAAGTGCTTCAAAGGACATATTTTAATTGTTGACTACAGGAAAATGTGTTATTATGACCATTTAGTAAGCACAAAACACCGAAACTGAGATATGTTCAAAGCGTCTACATTTTTTATAAAGAAAAACAAATGTCTCTGTTTCAGTTACAGGGATTGTTTGACACAGCTCCAGCTCCGAGATCCATGAAGTATTTGGAGTTTGTAGAATAAAATAAAGTGGTTTAAACATGTGTTTTAAAGTAATAATAAAATTGCTTAACTTCAACATGCTCACAGCTCCAGGAATTTGTGGAGCTAGTGCACATTTTCACATCCAGGGGCATGGGCGTTCTCAATTGTGAATTTTATCATATTAAGTGTTTCAAAAAATCATCGAAACATCAAGTATGTAGCACACATAAAGTTATGTATAGCTGCAACACTTCAGTTTCAAATGTTTCCTAGATGTCAAGAAACAGAACAGACATTGCTCATCATGTGCTGACCATAACACATGTTTTCTTAAGCAAAGATGAATTTGAGATTGAACTGTGGCAGGTTTATGTAACTTTGTATATTCTACATACACACTATTTTTTTTGAAAAAAAAAAAAATTGTGACATGTTGATATTTATGTAATTGGGAGCTCAAACCCCAGGGCACCAATGATTTTTTTTTTTTTTTTGAGACCATGCCGTTGCGCGTTTTTCATTAAGCAGAATAAAGGTCAAACAAAGTTTAGCAATGGTAACCATAAGTTACCAAAACCAGACCTACTTCTACTGGATGCAAAGCCTAAGATTACATTGTAAACAATTTGCGACTAAACGCGTAGACAAGAGGGAAAACTACAAGCCTGCCCACGCTAGCAGCTCGGCGAGGCGCCTGTTGCCGGCCAAGCACCAAGCTGCGGCCTGCTCCTTGATGGTTGCTGCCAGCTCCAATGGTGAGGCCGCCAAACCACTGAACGTCCTTGCGTTGCGCTCCTTCCAAAGAAGCCAACCCACAAGGAAGAACGCCGAGTCGAAGCCACGCCGAATAGTCTTTGGTATTAGTTTCCTCGTACGCAACCACCAATGAATTTCTGTTCTGGAGCTTGGTCTGACAAGCGCAAAAAAAATCTTGGAGCTAGAGCTGTGCCAAACAGGTTTAATGTTTACACCGTTGACTCTTGTGTTTGCATAAAATATCTTGGAATGTTGCGATTTTATTGGTACTTTGTTTCATACAACTATTAACTCGATATTAAATTGTGCAACAAGTGTCCAATGGACTGAATTTGGTCTATTCTCTGTTTGTTTATTCATTAACATTACTTCTTGTGCTTTCATTTTAGGATATCACTATGAAAATGTTTGTTCCGCTATTTTTCAATATGTTTTCTAACGTAAAAGCTGGGAAGGGTGAACAAGTCAGAGATGTGTGTTTGGATACGCTATCTGCTGTTGCCGCCAATGTGCAATGGGAGCACTATAGAACAATATTGACGAGATGCTTCCGAGAATTGAGCCTTAAGCCTGATAATCAGAAGGTTATATTGAGGTTGATTTGCTCAGTGTTAGACGCGTTCCATTTCATGAAGCCTGCAAAAGATGCGTTGGGAGATTCTGATGCAACAAGTGAAGATATTGATTCTTCAATTACATTCTCTTTAACCGCAGTCTCTTCTGATAAGCAAGACTACCTTCGAAAGGTAGTGTTTACACAGGTTCAAAAGTTGTTGGGGGCAGATCCAGATAAAGTCAATGTCAACATAAACCTGGTAGCACTGAAATTACTTAAGTTTTTACCAGTGGATTATTTCGAGGCACAACTTTCGAGCATCATTCATCGAATCTGTAACTTCCTCAAGAATCGTCTTGAAAGCATACGTGATGAAGCTAGGTCTGCTTTAGCTGCTTCTCTGAAGGAACTTGGTATTGGGTATTTGCAGTTTGTGGTCAGGATATTGAGAGCTATACTGAAAAGGGGCTTTGAGTTGCATGTTCTGGGCTACACACTTCATTATTTGTTGTCAAAAAATATAACTTCTGAGATGAATGGTAGGCTTGACTACTGTTTAGAAGATCTGTTGGCAGTTGTTGACAGTGATTTATTTGGAGATGTTGCTGAACAAAAGGATGTTGAAAAGATTGCCTCCAAAATGAAAGAGACAAAGAAGAGAATGTCATTGGAGACTCTTAAGCTGATTGCTCAAAGTATTACATTTAGGGAACATTTGCTGAAGAGGCTAATCTCACCTGTTTCTTCACATCTTCAGAAGCAACTTACTCCGAAGTTGAAAACAAGACTTGAGATGATGCTGCACAATATAGCCTTGGGGATTGAGTGCAATCCATCTACTGAAACATCAAACTTGTTTACCGTTGTGTATTGGCTTATTAAGGATACTACTACAGGAAGTGAGTCTGAAATCAAAGAGAATACACAATCTGGTCCTGTTCGAGGGAACTCTTTAGGATTAAACTTCCCTGGCCTAGGTGAGAGTGGATCACAAAATTCTTATATACTTACCAAGTTTGCACTTGACTTGCTGCGTAATCGTCTGAGGAGCATCAAACTAGATAAGGAAGATGAGCACCTCCTAGAGATGTTGGATCCCTTTGTAAACCTTTTGGGAAAATGTCTCAATTCCAAATATGAAAGTGTCCTCTCAGTTTCTTTTAGGTGTCTTGCCTTGTTGGTGAAGCTTCCTTTGCCATCTCTCAGGGATAATGCAAATATTATTAAAAATGGGCTTATGGACATTGCACAGAGAGCTGGAAACTCCGATGGTCATTTGGTCACATCTTGTTTGAAGCTACTTGCTGATCTACTTAGAGGATTCAGGATTTCACTTTCAGATAATCAGCTCCAGATGCTCGTCCATACTTCTATGTTTGTTGATCTTCAGACAAATCCTTCCCCTGTTGCACTATCACTTCTAAAGGCAATAGTCAAGCGAAAGTTGGTTACCCATGAAATTTATGATATTGTAGTTAAGATAGGAGAGTTGATGGTAACATCATTAAATGAATCTATACGGCAGCAATGCATTCAAATTCTGCTACAGTTTTTTCTGAACTACCCACTTTCTGAGAAGCGTTTGCAGCAACATATTGACTTTTTCTTGGCGAACTTAAGGTATGGATATCCATGGTTACTTACTTCAACATAAAATCTATCCTGTATGCTAACACAATTGAAAATTGCAGCTACGAGCATCCTTCAGGAAGAGAAGCTGTGCTTGAAATGCTCCATGACATTCTTACAAGATTTCCCCAGAGGATTATTGATGATCAGGGTCAAAGTTTCTTTCTTCATCTTGTTGCTGCTTTAGCGAATGAACAGCATCAGAATGTGTCTTCAATGATCCTTAGAGCAATCAAAAAGCTGTTAGAACGCGTTGGTTATCAGGGAAAGAGCTACATTTCTGAGTATTTGCTTTCATGGTACACTGGTGAAAAACAGAGTTTGTGGAGTGCTTCAGCTCAGGTTACCATTTAGTAGCATTGTTGTATTTCGCAAGTAGTAAAAATTCATTTAACCCAAAAAAAAAAAAAAATTCCTTTTTTTACTTAGCAGTGGACTAGTGTGTGAGTGGTTGCAGTTTGCTTTTATATTTAGGTGTCATTGAAGTACTTTCCTGGTTCTTGTACTTTACAGGTCATTGGTTTACTTGTTGACGATCATACATTACGAACAGGCAAACACCTTAAAAGTATTCTGGCTGTTGCTCAAAAAATAATGGAATCATCTGTCGTTGCTTCTGGAATCTTACGATCAGGCTTATCTGATGAAACTGTCCTGCCACTGTGGAAGGTGGCTTACCACTCTGCGGCCATGATGGAGAGGTTACTTCTTCGCTTGCCAGAGTTATATTTTGAGCAGAACATGGAGGTACGATTACTGTTGTGCCCGACTAATATTTCTCATTGCAGATGTAGTATGATCTTACTATCGTTTTGAATTCGTAATAGCTCTATTGTTTGCTCGTTTCTTGGAGTAATTCTATAAATGGGATTTTTCTTTTTGGGGATGGGGTGAGGGGTGCGATATTGGGGCCCTAGAGCCCACAACCTGCAGGTTCATGTTTGTAGCAGTTACTGGTGAATTTTCAGACTTTGATTTGCGATTGCACATAACTTAAAACATACAGTTCAGTTTTTACTATTCACTTAATTATTCTTAAACATACATTTCTTTCAAGCCTTATAAACTGGACATTTCCGTTGCCGTCTCAACATACTTTTATTTCAAGTCTTATAAACTGGTCATTTCCGTTCGGTCTCAAACACGATTATAACTTGCAGGAAATATGGATAATAGTATGCAAGTTGCTGATCCATCCTCATTCGATGTTGCGTACTATTTCAAGCTCTCTGGTAGCATCGTATTTTGCTACAGTTGAGAAGAGGAAACGTGAGCAGAAATCGGTTGCTACATCATGGTTGCTAGTTCAACCAAGCAGGCTATTCATAATAGCTGTTTCTTTCTTGAAACAACTGAGAACTGAACTTAGTGATACTACAGCAAATAATCTGATCGTACAGAATCTTGCATATTCGGTATGCAACTTGCATATGTCAATTAGGCAATTGACATTGACACATCAGTTTTGGTCTAGCATTAGTTCTTCTCATCATGGTGCCTTCCTTGAGGGTTTTGAAATGCTTGGTTCAAGAAAAGCAAAGAACATGTTTCTTCTTTGTATTTCAGCAACTACTGATGTATCTGTATCAAGCCTTGACAGTAGCGAACAGCCTACATCTTTGTTAGTTTCTTCAATCCTAAAGAGGATGGGTAAAATTGCAATGCAGATGCAGGATACACAGGTAAGCTCCATTCCATCAGATGTCATTTTCCTTGTATGTTTCTCGGTATGTAATAATTTCCGCCCCTATCTATGTGTAGACAAAGATCGTGTTCAATTGCTTCCGTATGATTTCATCAGCCCTTGGATCTGAAGCAGTAACCTATGCTGATCACCTCTTGGACCCATTGTATAAAGTTTCTGAAGGATTTGCTGGGAAAGTTGTTAGTGGTATGATATTTGTCTTTTTTTTTCAACCCTGTCTTGCTAGTGACCTTTATTCATTTTCATCATATATAAAAATTGCATAGTATAGACATGTTCAGTGCCTAGGGCCTGCCATCTGTCTGAGCTTACCATATTGCTGTTATGGTTTCAGATGAAGTCAAGCAACTGGCCGAGGGGGTGCGGGACAAGTTACGTGATCTGATTGGTTCTGAGAAATTTGTTGAAGTCTACCAGAGTGTTAGGAAGGGCCTGAAACATAAGCGGGACAGTAGAAAGCAGGCACGGAAGGTTATTGCAGCCGTGGACCCGGAGCGGCATGCCAAGCGAAAGCAGCGCATGGCAGCCAAGCACCGGGAGCACAAGAGGAGGAAGATAATGGCAATGAAGATGGGCAGGTTTGGATGAGGTAGTTTTGCTACCCTCTCTGTATCAGGCCTGCTGGATCAGCGACGAAGGGAAATTTGAATTATACAGTCTCCATTCTCGACTGCTAACTCTTGGCTCGAGAGTTCTAGCAGGAATTGTCTCTTAACGTGAGGCTATGCCGTCCCAGTTTTGTTTGAGTGTATGGCGTATAAGTTAAAGAGGACTTGTACATAAAACTTATAGAAGAGGCCTAGGTAAGATGCGATTTGTAATGGATTTCTGCGTATACTTAAATGCAAACAATTTCTCAGCGTCTCTTTTCTGCTATTAGATGATTGGAGTGATTTACAGACGCGAGCGCGGACCGATGTCACAGAGTAAGCTAATGTTTTGATTATTTTTATGAGTGAATTTCACTGTAGATTATTTAGTGATGAGGTTTTAAAGTGATCATCTAGGCCCACATCCTAATCTAATAATAAAGGGTAGCTGTGGAGGTCAAAGGTGTCCACGAAAGCAGCTTTTTGCTTACGTAGCGATGCCAGCACGACAAGCACCCCTCCGTCTTTCTAGCAGCGCGGCGAATTCCTCATCCTGGCCCATTGAGCACCGCCGCCGTGTTGCCGCAGCTCCTCACCGACCACTACGTCCACGCCCACCTCCAGCCCAAGTGCTACTGCGCTTAATCGAAATTTCATAGGTGGAGACGGAGATTGAGTTCCAAGTCCGTACCAACAAGCAGCAAAACAGATAATTTTCTCCTGACCGTCCATTTTGAAAACTTCAGTGCTAGCTAGCTTCTTTGGTTGGCAGCAGTCCAAATCTCTTCTTCAACAGATACCGCTGGCGAGAGTACTTGTCATCCGGTGAGAAGCGAGCTGCACCCTGGAGGCAGATGGGGTAGTTCCCATCACAAGCGAGGACGAATTCTGCCATTCTGCAGGGTTACACACGTGTGTGTGTTTAATGTTAATGCGTCTTCCTCCGTCCCCATGGAGTTTGTCGTTTTTGACTTTTGAACTTACATGTTTTGACCATCCGTTTTATTCAAAATATTTATGCAAATCATAAATATTTTATGCGTTCAGGAGACCAAATGGAAGGGCCAGAAGGCGAAAGAGGTGGAGGGCAATCGGCTTCAAGCTTTGGTACACGGGACAACATCGGGTAGGAATGGTGTAGGTATCTTGATAGATAGGAGCCTTAAGGATGGAGTAGTGGACGTTAGGAGGCAAGGTGATCGGATTATCCTAGTCCCGATTGGTCGGTTGGAGACTTCGGTCTTGAATGTGATCGGTGCCTGCCCCTCGGTAGGTCTTAGTGAGAGCGCCAAGAGTCGGGTTTTTGGGAGGACCTAGATAGCATGGTTAGTCTTTGTGCCTATCGGTGAGAAACTCTTCATAGGAGGAAACCTCAATGGCCATGTGGGTGCAACAAATGTAGGGTTTGGCGAGTACACGGGGTTTCGAGATGCGGTAGTAGGAACGAAGAGGGGGGGAGGATGTTTTGAATTTTTGCTTTGGCCTATGACTTGTTGTTAGCGAATACCCTCTTTAGAAAGAGGGAATCCCATTTAGTGACCTTCCATAGTGGACAACACTCGAGCCGGATCGACTTTTTATCCTTGCAAGAAGGGAGGATAGGACCGCTTGCCTAGATTGTAAGGTGATACACGGGGAGTGTCGGGTCCCTCAACACAAGCTTGTAGTGGCGGACTTTCGTTTTTCGGTGCGTGCCCACCGGGACAAACGTGTCAAGATTACGAGGACGAAGTGGTGGAAGCTTAGAGGGGAAGCGGCACAATCGCTTAAGGAGAGGATGCTAGGCGAGGGGCCTTGGGAAGAAGGAGAAGATGCACGGTGACATGTGGCCGAAAATGGCAACATGTGTACGGAAGGTGGCCTCGAAGTGTTGGGTGTGAGTAGGGGAGGCAAGAAGGAAGCGAAGGACACCCGGTGGTGGAACGACGAGGTACAAAGGGCTATTAAGGAGAAGAAGGAGTGCTTCAAAGCGCCTCCATCTCGACAAGAGTGCAGCCAACATCGAGGGCTATAGGATAGCGAAGAGGGCCGCAGCGGCCGTGAGTGTAGCAAAGGGTCGCTTTTTTGATGACCTTTACCAACGGCTAGGCACGAAGGAAGGGGAGAAGGACATTTATAGGATCGCTAGGGATACGTGAGAGGAAGACAAGGGACATAAACCAAATCAAATGCATCAAGGATGGGACGACGATCGGCCTTCAAGGACGAGGAGATCAAGGACGGATGGCGAGAGTACTTCGATAAGCTGTTCAATGGGGAGAATGATAGTCCTACCTTTGAGTTGGACGACTCATTTGACGATACTTGTAGACGCTTTGTGAGGAGGATTCGGGAGGCGTAGAGATCGGGGAGGCTTTGAAGAGGATGAAGGGAGGTAAAGCGATGGGCCCCGATGGCATCCCCATTGAGGTGTGGAGATGTCCGGGAGCGAGAGCGGTAGTATGGTGACTAAGCTTTTAACCTCATTTTTCGGGTGAACAAGATGCCTGAAGAATGGAGACGAAGTATATTAGTACCAATCTTCAAGAATAAGGGAGATGTTCAAAGTTGTACTAACTACGGGGATTAAGCCGATGAGCCATACGATGAAGGCGTGGGAGAGGGTTATCGAGCACGCCTACTTAAGGTCGACAAGTGTGACCCAAAACCAATTTGGGTTCATGCCCTGAGGTCGACCATGGAGGCGATTTTCTTAGTACGACAGTTGATGGAGAGATTTAGGGAGCGTAAGAAGGACTTGCACATGGTCTTTATTGACCTCGAGAAGGCGTATGACAAAGTACCGAGAAACGTCATGTGGTGGGCCTTAGAAAAACACAAAGTCCCAACTAAGTACATTACCCTCATCAAGGATATGTACAAGGATGCGACGACATGTGTTCGAACATGTGATGGCGATACCGGTGACTTTCCAATTAACATAGGACTACATCAAGGGTCAGACAAGAGCCCTTATTTATTTACTCGTGATGGATGAGGTCACAAAGGGATATACGAGGTGATATCCCTTGGTGTATGCTCTTTGGCCGATGATGTGGTGTTAGTGGATGAGAGTAGAGCAGGGGGTAAATAGGAAGTTGGAGCCGTGGAGGCACACGCTAGAGTCGAAAGGGTTCGGTTGAGTAGGACCAAGACCGAGTATATGATGTGCGACTTTAGCCCGACTAGGCACGAGGATGAGGATGTCACCCCTCGATGGACAAGTGGTGGCCAAGAAGGATACTTTTCGGTATTTAGGATCTATGCTACGTGAAGGATGGCGACATTGATGAAGATGTTAGACATAGAATCGCGGCGAGGTTGGCTAAAGTGGCGTCAAGCTTCGGCATCCTATGTGACAAGAGGGTACCACGAAGCTAAAAGGGAAGTTCTATAGGACAAATGATTCGCCCGGCGATCTTTGTATGGTCTTGAAATGTTGGCCTACAAAAGGCGACATGTCCAACGGCTAAGTGTGACTGAGATGCGTATGTTGCGTTGGTTTTGCGGGCATACTAGAAGGGATAGAGTTCGAATGAAGATATTCGGGATAGGGTCGGGGTGGCTCCTATCGAGGAGAAACCGATTCAACATCGGTTGAGATGGTTTGGACATGTTCAACGGAGGCCTCCCGAGGCGCCGGTGCGTAGTGGAGTTCTAGAGCGGGTAGATAATGTAAAGAGAGGTAGAGGTCGACCTAGGCCGACTTGGGACGGGCGGTTAAGCGAGACCTTAAGGAGTGGAATATCTCCAAGGATTTAGCTTTGGGCAGAGTGCTTGGAGGCTAGCTATTAACGTGCACGAACCATGACTTTGTTTCCTTTTCTATTTACCCTATCTTTATCCTTACGTCTTGTGCCTTTCTAATGTTCTTTTTTCTTGTTTCATATGGGTTTCATCTCTAGCCTACCCCAACTAGCTTGGGACTAAAGGCTATGTTGTTGTTGTTGTTGTATAAAATAAATTAATCAATATTTAAGTATCTTTATTGATAAAATAAGTCATAACAAAATAAATTATATTTGTGCAAAAAATTTGAATAAGACGAAACATCGAAAGAGATGGCACGGAATCGGGGTGACAAACTTAGTGGGACGGAGGGAGTATTTCCGATAATGAGGGCAGGGTCGCCCATCTCCAGCTCTCTAGCATGTGTATGGATATGCACGCGTGCGGCATGTGATGTGAGTGGGGTGGGTGAGTGTGGTTGTGAGCATCCCTCCCCAGAGCAATTCTGATACTCCCATTCAAAAAAAATTACCACCAGATGCTTATAAAAATTGAACCAAAAATATTGATGGATCAAACATAGTCCAATTTAAGTCATTTTAAAAAACTTTTATTAATAAAGTAAACCACAACAAAAATGTGATATTTTGCATAATTTTTTAACAAGACGATTCATTAAATTTGAGGTTAAACTGGCCTAAAATGACCCTTACATAGATGACGTGATTATACCAAACTATGCAAGGAACCAACTGCACACATTTGCTCTCCTTGTCTCATCCCCGCTCTTAAACTGAAAGCCCCAAACTGGCCTAAAATTTGAGATTCCGTAACTTTTCAAAGTTCATATATAAGTCTATCTCAAATTCATAGGGTAAATGATGCAAATGGATTCTATAGAGGCACCGTGCTATGTTTCTACTCTCCAACTTAATTAAAGTTAAGTTATAAAAAATATATAGTCTATCTAAATATGTGCCCAAATTATATTTATTAAATGAATTCAATTCCAAGGATCAAATGAGACCTAATTGTATATTAAGTTCAAATACGTTCATGAACATTAACATCATAAAATTAGTCTAATTAAATCTACGATAGGTTGTCTTGATAACACATTTATTTTAGTATGAGGATGTTTGTATAGTTTTTAGAATTTTTGTTAAATTTGAAAAGTTTGACGTAGAATAAAAAAAGCAATTACATTTTGATACTATGGAGTGTTTTCAAATGATTTTCTAGATAATGCTCTTTTTGTTAAAAGGATACAATAAATACATAAGACGTGTTTTTTTGGTAAAAAAAAGGGAAAACATAATGGTCCCTTCATGTCATAGGCTATGGAGGATCTATTTGTTTACGTGACGTCGTAGATGATCTTAAATAGATTCATGTGCTTTTGTAGTAAATAATTGTTTTTCCTTTTTTTTTTCGAAGCCTGGCTAGCAGAATAAGCTTGACCAGTCCAAAGCTCCAAGCTGACATTTTAGACAATGCAAGATTTATTGGTTTGTTTACCAATAGTATCAAAGCCTAATAATAAAAAACATCTGGTTCCTTGCATAGTTTGGTATAATCATCTCATCTATGTAAGGGTGATTTTTAGCTACATCACCTCCCACTGTGGGGGAGGGAGATGAAAATGAGCAAGGGAGAGGCGGAGCCCATGCGGTAGCCGATTTAGTGTGTGGGGGAGGGGCAGTGGAAGCGAGGGCGGAACTAACAAGTGGCTTCGCGAGTGCATTGCAAGTGAGCTCCTGAGACGATGAGGTGACACGGTATGGGTGGCTAACCAGCCAGAGTTTCCTTGAACTTATCAGCTATGATATATTGATTTTCTCACAACAAAA
Organism: Hyparrhenia diplandra; assembly: GCA_015847255.1. Classification (NCBI taxonomy): domain Eukaryota; kingdom Viridiplantae; phylum Streptophyta; class Magnoliopsida; order Poales; family Poaceae; genus Hyparrhenia; species Hyparrhenia diplandra. The sequence goes on along the minus strand of JADLZK010008990.1, from coordinate 229,455 downwards.
CAATATTAACCCATTATTATCTTTGATACTAGCTAGACTTTGCTAAGCCATGATCCAACTGTTTTTCTCTCACAACAAAACAATATTAACATGACCCAACACACTTGCACGGGCATGATGAAGCTCGTGTGTGGGCGGTGAAAGCGAGGGCAGAGCTCACGAGTGGCTCCGCGAGGAGTGCATTATAAGTGAGCTCCTAAGACAATGAGGTGACGCAGTATAGGTGGCTAACCAACCAAACTTTGCTTGAACTTATCAACCCGAGTTATCACCATGATGCAATGATTTTCTCACAATAAAATAATATTAGCCCTCGTGTCATCTTTGATACCGCCCAGACTTTTGCTAAGCCATGATACAATATTTTTCTCTCACAACAAAACAACAATAAGTTGTGCAATGACTTTGGGGAATCAAGTTGTGTTAAACGGTTCTCCATTTTTGCCTTTTTGTTATGCGTAGGGGATCAGGGGCGAAAGGTACTTATGCAAATGCACCATCCAAAATTTATGAAAACAATGTATTTTTTTTAAAATTTCACCCTATATGCACCCCCTGGGCGAAGTGCACCACCCTCCAATCTTCTCTAGCTTCGCCGCTGTAGGGATGATGCTGGATGATGTTGTTTTTAGCTTGTGCCCTTTAGCGTTGATCCCTCTGTGTTCAAATCAAAGTGGCTGCATTTAGTTTTCTGTTTAGCTACAAAATCAAAGTGGCTGCATTTACTTTTCTTTTTAGCTACAAACCTTTGTAATTTCGTTGCTCTTGTTCTTGGTAATGAAATTTGGCTATGCCGTGATGGAAAAACAACAACAAAACAGCATTAACCTGGCCCAACAGCCAGTAAAACTGTTTATCTTGATGAGGATGGTTAATCTCTTGGTTGCACGACTCAAATCCAGGCAACTCGAGTTTTTTTTTTTTTTTTATTTAAATCCAGGCAACTCCAGATCCAACCGCACACACCGCTCCAAGCGACCGGCCCCGTCGTCCAGCCGGCTCGCACCAGGCACCACGGCGGTGGAACCAAACGTGGAAGGGACGGCCGAGGGCGGACGCTGCCTTGGCTGGCGTTGAGGCTGTGTTTGGATTGAGGGTTGGTGTGGGTGAGGCGGGTTCGACCCGGATGAGCCCAGTGTTTGGATGAGGGGCGTGGGTTGGGTTGGGCCGATAGGGAATATGCTGGGGATGCGGTCGACGGGATTCCTAAAAAAACGGCGAGCATTAGGCCCCACATCGACGCCGTCGCTGCTCCGTTTCGCTCCGTCCGCATCGTGGGGCGGATGGGGCGCCATCGCCCGTGCGCCGCACGCCCGCAGCCGGCTGTCCCGGTAGCTTCGCCGTCGCCCGCGGCCGGTCGCCGCCGCCATCCGCCTTTCCATGTTGGCTCCGCTATCCATTCCGCTGCGCCGTTAGGCCGCCCGCGCCTCTCGTTTACTCCTGCATAGCTGTCGCCCTACCGTAGCGCGCGGGCTCCTTTTTTTTGGAGTTAGGTTTGTTAGCGTGCTCGGCGCCGCCGGCCGTCATCTGTGGAGGTGGTGAGGTAATTGCAGGACCTCGATCGGGCCGCCGGCACGGCATTCGCCGCCGGGCCGGCGTGCTGCTAGGCGGCCGCCGGCCGTCTCCGCCCGCCAGCTGGCTTCCCGCCATGGGTAATGAGCTCCACCGCCGCCGCGGCGGATCCCGACCCGACCGATCCATTCGCACGATGGTAGAAGAGAACCCATGTATATGACAGTTGGGTCCCACAGCCAGTACCAGCTTAACGTGTCAAACTACCATTCATCCCAATTCACTCAATCCCTCCAACCAAACGAACCGGAATCACCCATCCCTCTAACCAAACACAAACCGGGTTGAACTCCAACCCTCAAAACGGGTTGGACCTAACCCAACCCAGTTGGTCCCCAAACCAAACACTACCTTAGATGCGACCGCGGGAGCGTCCGTCCGACCGCCACCGCGTCCGCCTCAGCTCCCCTCGCCTCCTCCTCGGTTGCCTCCCAGTAGTGGTGGACGACTAGAATCGTCGGCGCGACGCCTCGGCAGAATCGTCCGCCCCGATCCCAACCATCACCACCACCACCGTGCCCCCGCGGGCGACGTCGGGCGGCGGCGATGGCGACGTCCTCGTCGTCGGCGACGGCGGTGGGGGCGCGCAGGAAGGCCCCCAGCCCCCGAAGCACCGCCACGACGGCACCTCGCCGCTGCCGCTCGGCATGGACTGGAGCCCTCCCCGAAGAGATGGGTAAGCGCCCGCCGCCCGCGACCCCCCTCTCGCATCGCTAGTTCTCTACTACCCAACAACCCCCGTCGAGCTGCGCAAATCCGGCTCGTCATGATCCATGTCCCGCTATGATCTCGGAGGCAGATGCGGTTCCCGCCAGCTGCGTTACTGCCTACTGGGGGTACCGGCGCTCGCCGCGATCCCACTTCTAAGGGCTAGATTTGGCGCTGGTTCGGTCCGTTCTGGGGATGTAGATGTGTTTTACTGTATATTGGTGGTTGTCGATCACGCGCAGGCGTTTTCGACCTGGATTTTGCTGCAGCTGAGTAGCGAGTGCTAGTATTGTGTCCAGGTATCAAATGTGCCGGTTGGGATCTGCAGTAAAATCCGCCAAATTAGAACCACCCCTTGTGCATGGTTGCTGATTCAGTAACTTAGAGATTTCCTCCGATTATTAGGGTTTTAGATTTCTCATGTTTAACTGGCAAACAGTAGAATATGGACTTGATACATTAGTTTACTCAGTGTCGGATTGGATGAGTCAATTCCAATTTCATTCTTCACTTCATTAGGGTTTTGGATTATGTTTTCTCTTGCAAGGAGTTGATTATGTGTTTCATAGTCTACTTTTGCTGAGTGGGATTGCAAAAATTAGATGCACCCCAGCTTCAAAAGATTGATTGCCTTGTTAGTCACTAGCTGTATTCTCTTCTGTGGAGTCTTGAGTGTAGCTTTGCTTACTGGAAAGGTGTCAGTTGTTTTCCCCAACCCGGACGAACCAAATTTCATTACTTACAAGCAACAAAATTACAGAAGTTCAGTACTCTGACCACATGAAACATTAACACGCTAACACTGAGGGCTCAGCCAGCTGGCAGATCGTACCCCAAAAAAAAAAAAAAAAAAACGCCAAATTGGCTATAACCGGTGGCCTGCACAACAAAAAATAGAAGAGAAATGTAAACAAAGTTATTAACTCTCGCTAATACATGCCCAGCATGGCAATTGTGGCACGCAGGCTGAGACTTCCAAAACCAGAGCTCTGATTTCTGCCCAAAGCGGAACCAAGTCATATGAACACCAGCCTGTTGTCTTAGACTGGCATGTCCCCCTCCTGATGGAAATGTACAGCCACCACCTTCAGTGCTTCTGCCCCTCCATCAAAAGCTGTCTGTGTTCTAATGGGTTTCAGTTAATTAAGAAACATTTCATCTAGTCTTGGTTGCAAGTTGCAACACAATTCAGAAACTATCTATTGGTCAACACATCTCATGAGCTCATTGCATATTGACTGCATACAGGAGGGAAGGAACACCATATGGCCACATAACCCTCAAACAGGTTGGAGTTACTGTGTGATGATGCCTTCTTGGATCACTCAAACACCTGAAGCTGGTGTGACCGCTGATAGCTTTTTGAAATCTGTCGTTGTAAGTATTGTTTATTGTGTATGTTTTTTTATTTCTCCCATCCTTGTCTATCCATGCCACAGATGACTCGAATACATTCATTTTGGTTGCATTGCATATGCCAATTTATAGTATTTTGACATCTTAATGTATTATCGACAATATTTTGGAATGCCAATGTATTGCTAAGGTATTGCATGTTCTGCCATTCTTTTTTTTTGTGTGTCATGTGGTTAATTGCAAGAAAACATGCACATATCATTATATCATCAGAATCTAAGTTTTGAATTATGTAAATGCCCATTTTTTCCCTATATCTAAATTTAATGCCCATAAAGGACAGTTTTACAGGATACATGTCGGTGTACAATCTCCAGAAGGCGTTAGCTCTAGCCATGGAATTCTCAGAAGGTTCAGTGACTTTCTGAAGCTATCTTCTGATGTAAGAGGCAGTTGTTTCAGATATCCCAATTGTTTTCATTCGCTTTTTCAAATATTGAACATCTTTAACTAGCCAGTTGCAATATTTTTCTTCCGGTAACTCAAAATGTGCTCACATTATCTGAGGGCACAATTGTTACTTAGCAATAATAATAGCTATAGATGTGCAGTTGTTCTATGGTTCAAAAATATTGAACAAGAAATAGGGAAACACATTCAATTTTAAACAAAGCAGACATGCTCCTTTTGAAAAAAAATTATCGATCCTTTGTTTTGACCTCGACTGGCCTGGTATACTACTCAGGATGACATTTTTTTTTTTTTGAATGCAATCATCATGAAAGAATCACTGTGTAGCTCTAAGTATCCAGTTGTGTTGAGAATGACTTAAAATATGCACTGGCGAGCTGCTGGCGTAAGTTTTAGAAATGCAGTCAACTGTAAGAATCACTGTGTAGTTAAACGTAACTTGGTAATAACTTGAATGAACACCACACTGCAGAAACTTACTGATGTTGCTACTTTTTACAGTGCATTACATAGATATGCAGTGATTCATCTTCAAGCATTTTTAGTTACAAATGTTCCATGTCTGTATTGATGCTAGTTTGCACAACCCTTTAATCTTTTGCCTTCCCGTTTGCCTTAAAATATTGATATGCTTTGTTCTGATGTAATCTGATGTAGATATGTTGGGTCATTTGCTACTTTATATGATAATATGGTTTTGATGAACCTTGTGTTATGTAACTTGATGGGTTCCTGAACATGATATTCCAGTATACCACCAATACTATGCTATTCCAGTATTCCATGTTCATTTGCTTTTGATATATCATCTGTAACCATTTGCTTTATTTGGTAAGTTCAATATTTTTCTTTCTTACAAGACAATACTCCTGTTCTGCAGCTTAAGAGCGCGTTTCCCAGAAAAGATGTCCCATCGGCTCCTCCGAAGCATGCTTTCTTAAGAATAAATTCAAGTAGGTTGCTTCTAGAAGAGGTAAAATGTATATTAAAACTCAATGTACTTTTGTTAATTTGCCCTTTTCCCTATGTCAACTGGAAGCGTGTCGTGATGTAGATACTATTTTGTGTTCTGCTGCTTGGATTTATCTCAAACTGTTATGCTTGCAGAGAAGGCATGCATTGGAGGAGTGGATGCAAAAGTTACTTTCTGACATTGACTTGTCAAGAAGTGCTCCTGTTGCTGCTTTTCTTGAGCTTGAGGCAGCTGCACGCTCACGTATGTGCTACTTTAGTTATATTTTTTTCTTACTGTATATTATTCACTGTCTTCATTGTGCATGTTAAATATGTTAGCAGAAAATTTAATTATACTGTTATCTATACTAAATTTAGATTTCCAGCAACGGAATGGGCGCCCTTCTGAAGTAGGTTCTTCTGCAAAGAGCAGTATTGACTCTTCTCCACGTTCTGATGGACCTACTTCTGGTTCTCTTGCTGAGTCCAATCAAATAAATCAAGCTCTTACTCGCGGTAGCAGTCTGACAGCAGCAACTGGTAATGGTGTGCTTGGAGAAGCTATCTTAGATCAGTCTGATGAGCATGTTAGTAGTGCCTTGAATCACAGGAAAGGGAACCTTGTATTGGAACATGATGGTAGAAATGGTTCAGTAGCGTCTTATAGGGGAGTTGTTTCAGAAGAGGACCGTGATTCTAATCCTGGCCATGCTCGGAAGGACTCTTCTGAAAGTATTGGGAGTGATTTGAGTTCTTTAAGAGGAAGTGAATTATCTGTTCCAGGGGCTAGTAGTTCCCTTTGGGATGGTGCTATGGTGGATGGACATATTAGTCAAACAGAACATCTTACTGGTTTGGATATGCATCTTTTGTATGATATGGATGCACAAGTCATCCTTCCAAATGATCAAAAACAGAAGTTGACTAGACTTTTGATCACAATGCAACGAAGAGTAGGGACAGCAAAAACTGATATGGAGGATCTCATAGCACGACTAAATCAGGAAGCAGCTGTTAAAGAATATCTTACTACAAAGGTATTGCTTTGCTTTTCATGTTAATGACTATGACATCTAGCTCTACTTATTAGTTAATTACAGGTTCATGCTTAGTAAAACACAAAATGTGCTTTCAATTTCCATGTCGAGTTTAAGATTGTATGGTTCTCCAAGTTACTTTGTTTTGTGCATTCCTAGTTGTACACTCAATGGATTTGTGTCATTGTGTGTATCATTACCATTCTGTGTATTCCTCTGTTTGATAATTATGATTTGTAAGGTTAAAGATTATGATTTGTAATGTAAGGTTAAAGATTTGGAGGTTGAATTGGAAGCCACAAAGCAAAAAGGTAGAGAGACACTACAACAAGCTATCCTGGCTGAAAAAGAGAGGATTACCCAGATGCAGTGGGACATGGATGAGCTCCGTAGGAAGTACTCTGAGATGGAGTCAAACCTGAAGACTGAACAAGTCTGTATTTCCCACTGTTCTTGTGGCTTAGTTATTTTACTAGCCATATGAAGGTACTGATTATGTCTTTATAATTTGCAGAATGAGAAAACTCGTGTGGAGTCAGAGAAAACAACTGCTAGTGGTGAAAATGAAACATTACTTGAAGAATTAGAAATTAAACAAAAAAGAAGTCGAGAGTTTGAAACAGCGTCTTGTAGAAGCTGAGGCAAAGTCTAAAGCAGATAAGAAAGTTCTTGTCAAAGAGGTCAAGTCTCTTAGAAACTCCCAAACAGAGATGAAGAAAGTGTTGAATCAGTATCTTGAAGAGAAGACTGATTTAGAGGTATCGTGATACCTAATGCCTATCAAATTATAATGCCCCGTTCCTTACATAGCTGTAGCAGTATCTGTTGTTTCCAGGAATACTTGTTTGCTCTTACTGGCAGCATATTCAACATTATTAGTGGCTTGCAGATCAATTTGGCTAACTGCTCTTCCTCTTGCTTTTGTATCCTTCATGTCACTTGCCCTTGGACTTAAGCTTAAAACCCTACTGAACTGTTGCTATGTTCAACTTTGTGACCTTTTGAAACTGTTACATCCGCAAGACTTCTGTGACCCTGGCCTTTACCTTTCCATGACCCTTATGATTCATCCAACAGGCATTCTTTTTTGGAAGACTATCATAAAACTTTATGTTTGCTAGCTGATAAGATGCTCTAGCATTAAAGAATGTCATTATATTATCTTAATCAACAAACACATGAGCTTTGGTTTTGTGTCAACATCTCCGTGTGTTTTGTTTTGTCAAAGTTAGATGAATAAAGTTCCTTCTATGAAGCCAGGAAGAGCAATAAAGACTGATCTGTACCTAAGATCACCAAGGACACAATCATTTTTATTTTGGTTTTAATATAATATATTTCCATATCTCTTGTCAAACTGGGATGGATAAAGCGTGATCTGTTTATGCAAAGCTATGATGTAAAATGATCTCTCGTTATATATGCACAGTTATGGGAATTAGGATTTGGTGTTGGTCCTTCAGTTAAGTGCATGAGCTAGCCTGGAGAAAGCGGATCTGTCTTTTTATGCATGCTAACATATTCAAATCAAATCCATGCTTCTGTCTGTCCACTCAAAATGCATGTACTCCTTAGTTTGAATTCTACACAATCAGTTTATTTTCCTGATTTTTAATGTTCTTATTTGGTTTCAGAGAGTTATTAATAGAGAGAAACAGAGGTCAGCACGCACAAAGTTATCCCGAGTGAAAATTCTTCATGAGTGTCGACTGCCGCGGAGCCGCCTACAGGAATGCAGTGCTAAATTTCTAGCAGAAGAACAAGATAACTTTGCTATTGACCCATCATCCTTGCCTGATGCATTAGATCTTCTAGCAACATCAGACAATAGAATACGCCTACTCGTTGCTGAGGTAAACTTGAAATGTTATGGTAAATTAATCTCATTTTTTTTTCCTGAGGGGCCTGCTTGGCCAAACCTGAATGCATTTCTAGTTTTTATATTCTTATTAGAGAGCAGCCAAAGTTACATGGTACAGCTCAAACTCCAATAAATTTGGAGTTTGAGCAATTGAGTTGTTTTTGAAATAAGTGCTCCTTTTGATTTCTTGGAAAATACAAAAACAGAAGTGTCCATCATGCTCCAACAGCATGTTAATACTTGCAGCTCGCTCATTATCCTAGTCAGGAAGATCAACTATTCCTGACTGGGGAGTATTATCTAGTTCAGTTTTTGTTGTCAATTGGAAGATCACTTGAATATTCCTTTTGCATTAGAAGCTCCTGAATTCCTCTTCTCAATTTATCATTTTTATCTTGGATCTGAAGCTAGAGCAGCCTTTTTAATAATCTCAAAACATTCTCTTGAACCTAGACTTTTTTTAGTGTTTTAAAGCTAAGGGAAGTTGGAGAAAACTACCCTAACTTTAGAGTTATTAAGGAAAATGACAAAGTTTATGGCTCTTAGTTCTGTAACCAGGCTAGCATATTGTGTTGGTAGCTCCTATTTTGAATTATTGCCTCCTATGAATCCATTCTTTGCAGAAGTAGGGACAGACTTTTTTTTTGTCTGGGTTCAGCTAGAGTCTGGAGTTTGAGCCACATATCATTTTACATTGGTAGTTACAGTGCATCATATGTTTTTATTTAGAGGAAGAATATTGTTCACACTTCGGTTTTAAATAGGCTTTATATTAATCCCACTAATTTTAAATGTGGATGTCTCTACTAATAAATCTATGCTCTGCATTGGTCTCTCCAGGCTCAACTTCTAGCACGAGATGATGAACAAGGCGACAATTCTGATGATGGCGACAATTCTGATAGTAGATCCTCATTAACTATGACTAGTGAAGATGCAAAAGTTACCGATGAAGATACAACAAAAATGCTTTCTGATCTGCTCATTGACAATGCGCAGCTGAGGCTACGCCTCAATGCTGTCATCCGCAACGCTGTAAATACTGCCGTGAAGCCAGAGAAAGAAGGTACTGGCGAGGTTCTGCCCAAAAAGACAGTCCTTAACTGGTTGTTAGACAGATGAGAAAACACCGATGTATATTCCTGTGAATTAGATCTTCAAACTTACGCGGCTTGATCAAAATTATATGATGAGCATACCTATAGTGCCAGAGTAGGATCAGGATAAACATCCCTGGCCAGAGGGAGGGAGAGCCTGGAAGCGTGCGTGTTTTGCTGTTGTACGATTGTTTATCTATACATGGAAGTCGCGGAGGTTAGTATATTTAGTGGGGTTGTCACATTGCATTACAGTGGCGAGGGCAGTCAAAGCTTGTTAAGCCTTTGCTACTCGCTATTGGGGTTTAGACTGATGGAGAGCACAATAGCCCCTGGTTTTGCACCATATATATGTAATTAAAACCTGGTGGGATACGTGTATGTAGAGACTTGGCTGGCTCTCAGCCGGTGAATCTCTATCATGACTGTACACAGTGAAATCACTCAAGACCAATCTTCTCCCATGGACAGTACAAATGCCAATTCTATACTTTTTTTTTGTTTAAAGGAACACATTTAAAAGCGTGCAATTGGCCTACAAAGAACGCTTGTTCTTATCCTTGAGTGTTCCACTGTCATGGCCTCATCTGGGAAGGTGAAAAATTTCCCAGATTCCTGTGAAATTCATTCTGTTCTTGTATATGTCGTCACTGAAATTGGCGTCCAAGGTACGGGACCTCGAATCCTCTTACCCGTATGTCGCGGTGTAGCCTAAACGTCCACAGCGTGGTCGCTACCAGGAAGATAAAGTCGTTTTTTCGTATCTTATATCCGTGGTCCTTGAAACAAATCATGCAGAAAATTGGCTTGCATAAAAGAATCGTAATATGGCTTGATGAGCTTTGCTTTTTGGCGAAGAAACTCCATATTAACGTCGTTTTGGTTTTTGTAGTCCATCTTATATCCGTGGTCCTTGAAACAAATCCCTGCAGAAAATTGCGTTATGCATTAAGTGGTAGCCATAAAAGAATGGTGACTTCGGTAATAATCTCACGTACGCCTATGGCTTGATGTGCTCATGGGTAGGGTTTGCTTTGTTCATAAAAAGGAGGTTGAGAAACTCCATATTAACGTCACAAATTTCTAGATCTCAGATTTATTTATTTTCACGAAAAAGTACGTACGTGAGTGGGACCGACGCCAGTAGTAAGGCAAAAAAGTCCAATCCGGGCCCACCTGTCGGCCAAACAGCGCACGGCAAAAGCTGAGCGGTGTGGACGCGGGCACTCACGTTCCACCGGCTAAAAAGGACGCGCACATCACACGCAGCGAGACGCCAACGGGAATACGTAAAAATCCATCCGGACGTTAACGAGAGAGGCGGAGAGGGCAAAGTGCGAGATAAATAGAGGACCCCTCTCCCCTCCCTTGCGACTGCGAGAGAAAGCGTCAGGAACCCAACAACCCAACCCATCAGCCCGTCAGGACCCATCCATCAGCACCGGCGACCAGGGCGAGGAAGGAGACCGGACGTCGGCGGTCGAGACCCATCAGCTTGTGTGGATCGCGTGGGGAGGGGGGGAGAAGCGTGTGCCGGATGTCCCGCGACGGCGGGGAATAGAGTAGGGCGACGGCGGCGGCGGGGATCGGCTGCGGCGGCTCGGCGACTCGGCGGCGGCGCGGGAGGGCGGCGGCACCATGTCTGCGGTAGTCTGTGGCAAGAGGTCCTCCTCCATCTTCGCCGACGAGCTCCTCCCTCCGTCCCCTCCCTCCCCTCACTCCTCCCACCAGCCGGCGGCCAAGCGGTCCCGCCGCTCCCCGCGCACCGCGACGGACGCCGACGGGAGGCGCTCGTCCACCACCTACTCTCCCTCTTCCCCGGCATGGATCCCCAGGTCTGTCTGCCTCCACCGCCCCCTCACTTTCCCCTCCCTCCTTTCCCATTCATTTCCCCGTACGTAGATGTGGTTTTGCCTCCCTCTACGATTTACCAGTGCCACCATTTTTTTTGGTGGTAGGTAAGACGACGAGGATTTGTTCTTCTCTGTCCGTGAATATGCGATCCCAGTGTAATTTCCGATCTGTCCTGGGTGTCAAATCGGATAGATATTACTGAAATCGGGGCACTTTTCGCTGAATTAGTTCCTCACTTGATATGAATCTAGACTAGATGTCTCTCAGTTGTCGTTGTATTATACTCCCATGCTTATATGCTTGCTTGCTTAGATGTTTGTGGTACTGTGAATGTTGAATTGTATTGTAGCGTATCCTACCTCTTTTACATTTCATTTGATTCCTGGAATGGTTTGTTGATATCAATCTAGACTAGATGCCTCTCAGTTGTCGTTGTATTATACTCCCATGCTTATATGCTTGCTTGCTTAGATGTTTGTGGCGCTGTGAATGTTGAATTGTATTGTAGCATATCCTACCTCTTTTACGTTTCATTTGATTCCTGGAATGGTTTGTTTCGTAGGATTTTATATACTGTTAACCCGTATCTGTTTTATTAACTATGCAAAGGATGGCTGGTGAGAGATGGATGTGCTGTAGTTTCTGTGGCTCCTTTCTGTTGTAGCTATGCAAGTTGTGTATTGTAGCCAGTTCGAGCCTGTGGTGTACCCAGTAAGTACACAAGATGAATTTGTTCAATATACCTGATGGATCCTGATAGATTGAATTACTTATATGCAGTATGAGCTAGCTCTTGTTTGTACTCTTTTACTTTACCTTAGAGTATCGCATATGCAACTCAACTGACTATGCTTGTTCTAAATAATTTTAGTTGCTTGAAAAAGCTTTGGAGGCATCTGGAGACGACTTGGATTCTGCAATAAAGAGTTTGAATTTGCTGCGCTTAGAGTCAGCAGATGCTATCTTGTCACCTACAAGTTTCCAACCTGAAAATGGTCAGCATGCAGCAATTCAGCCTTCTGTTGAAGGTAGTTTTCTACCAGAGACTACTGTTTTCCCATTCGTATAACAGGAGTTGTACATCCTCATCCATGTAATTCTGTTACTTCAGTGGGAGTGGTTCTCGGTACCCCAACTGAATTTCTCCTCCAATTTTATTCAGAACTAGTATATTATTTCACTATTTCAGGTTTCCTTAATTTATAAATTTGTTACTGTTACACATCTATACCATCATATGCTGTTCAATTTCAGCACATGTTTATGTCCGATTTTTGTATAGAATTAATTATATGTAGAACTGGATCATCACTTGGAGGAATTTGGCATATCTTAACCAAAACCTTTCACAAGGTCTTGCTTTGCATTTGTATTGTCTGGATCTTACTTGTCTTGTAGTTTTAGTGCTTTATCTGGTTTTGGTTTTAACAATGGATATGTCAAAAGCAGGTCTGGTTACACCTGTTCCTAATCCTAAATGGAATGCAAGGATATAGGGATTTCTATGTAGACAATGTATCCCACAGGCTCAAATGACTTCTTCCTGATATGACATCAAGCCCACATTATATTCGGTGCTAATTGGAATTTGTGTCAGCTAGGGTGGTGTTACTGCTATAGTAAATGAATTGATTGCATCACACTTATTTCCTAACACATTATATTAATTTTATTGGAAAACAATGTAGCCGTTTTCAGATTGTATTGCTGACAGTAGCATCATTTTTTGCATTTCTTGCAGGTATTCCTAATGGTGGTGTGGATACGGTTACAGAACATCCCCCTACTGTAGATAATTACCCGACAAGTAATAATGGCTCCGAATGGGTTGAGCTATTTGTCAGAGAGATGACAAATGCTTCTGACATAGATGATGCACGGGCTCGTGCGTCAAGAGCTTTGGAGGCTTTGGAGAAATCGATTGTAGAGCGTGCAGGAGCTGAAGCTACTCAGAACCTGCATAAGGTACCCATGCGTCACTCGCTACAACTTTTGGTTCCCTGTAGTATTGACTAATTTGCAGAACGACAATATTGATTGGTTTTCATTTGTGGTATAGGAAAACATGATGCTCAAGGAGCAACTGACTGTTGTTCTGCGAGAGAATGCTGTGCTGAAGCGGGCAGTTGCCATTCAACATGAGCGCCAAAAGGAGTTTGACGAGAGGTCTCACGAGGTCCAGAGCTTGAAGCAACTTGTTTTGCAGTACCAGGAGCAAGTTAGGACTCTAGAGGTGATATTCCTAGTCCTGTCCTCAACTATGCTTCTTTTCCTGTAATGATATATCAACTGAAGAACATTTGGGGTCTGTGACCATACATTTGCAGATAAACAACTATGCCCTCACAATGCACCTCAAGCAAGCTCAACAGAGCAGCTCCATACCTGGGCGTTTCAACCCTGATGTCTTCTAAGCATAGCTACTGAATGGCCTATGAAGATGTCTGTTTTACCAACCGCCCCTGAAATAGGGATACGGGATAGGTGGATTCACCGCCCCAAAATTTTCAAGTTATGGATTGATTTAAAAACATGTTTCTTTAATGCAATTGGCTACCAAATATATTGTGTGTTTCCATTTTTTCTGGGTATGGTTTATTTGATCCATGGCTAACATATTCGTCACAGAAAGATTAATGTATCACGATGTAGGTCAGATTTTGTTTTTCATAAAATGGAGAAAAAAAAAGTTTGGTCCCGACGACCGCACACCAAAATTTTAGCTAGTTAGTTAAAACTAACCACGATTTTCTCGGTTTATAGTGTCACGAGCAGTGCTAGCATATGCTCATTTAATCTTAGCTCGTTTCGATGTCACAGCATTTCAACTCCTGTTCTAAGGGTTGTATCATAGGGTTAGCCCCCATATCTGGGTTCATCCTACATGTTCATGTGGGTGGAATCAAACAGAAAAGGAGAGAGCGAAGTAAAATGCCGTGAAGCAGATATCATCCATAGGTTTTATTGAGGCATAAACATGTAGCTAGTCTAGGAAGGTAAATATCACACGAAAGAATGCATAAGCGAAAGTAATAAATGGTAAAGGTAAAGAAAAAGGTTTGCTACCTGTGGTATTAGTTGCAAAAAAGCAATCTCATGTCGGAACTCAACCAACGTATGCCTGTCAACAAACCTTCCCACATGTTGGGCCCAACAATTTAAAGTAGTTATTATATAGATAAGGAGGGAAAAAAGGAAAAGGAAGGGAAACGTATCCAGTGTGTTGGGCTCAAGCGCGTTGCCCCACGGGTGGGCCTCAAGCAATGAGAAGATGGCAGCAGCGTTGGGCGGCCCATTAAAATATTTGCCATCGCGCTTGACCTCGACGCACACAGACCTGCAGCTTGTTCATCGTTTTAGTGCCACCTCGCCCAGCCAAGCTTGACAGACACGCGGAGTCGCTACATAACGAGACCCAGGGCTGCTGTCCAAAGCATACCTTTCTCGGCCTTTTGGCTAAGATCAAGTGTAGTATCTGTTTTATCGGTTTAATATCGATATGTGGGCCATGTGCCCACTTCGATATTAATCTTATTTTTTGTGGGGAGGCCCACCACAAAGCTTGCCATCAGGGCCTTTGTGTCGCCCACCGTTGCACTCTTTGGCGGCCTGGCGCACCCCAACCAATTCTAAAATCAAAAATTTTTAATTGAATTTTAAAAGTTAGCTCTCGCTGTAGCAGTGTAGCAAAAGCAAATCTGTTTCGGTGGAGGCTAATGCGAAGCATTAGCAAAAGCTTAGCCAAGCACTAGTCATTCTAATTGGAGTAAAGTGTCATTGGCATAATCCTTAAACTTGTTGTCGTGTGTCATCCCGGTCCATAAATTTATAAAGTGTGTCGGCTAGATCCTCAAACTTTGCTTGGGTCTCATATTCATCCAAATGGATCTGTGCCCGCACACAAAGAAAACTTGATTGCTTAGAATAAAAGAATATAGGGGTTTATATATAAAATCTTCTAGACACAAAAATATCATTAATATTTATAAACTTCATAAGGGGTTGTATTGAAAAAGAAACATCTTCCTCTCAAGTCACGACTCATTGTCAAGGCCCAGTCGATGAGTACGCCGCCGCCGCCGCCACGCGTGCGTCTTTGCGCGCCGAATTTAGCCGCGTCAATCCGCCGGCTACTTGACTTAGCAAACCGCCGCTTTCGGCGTCCGGGGTAATTGGAAGACGCCCGGCCGACACGCTGAGCGGGTACCGGTGGGTGGTGGCCATGGACGCCGCCGGCTCCACGGGCGCCAAGCGGGCTGCAGGTTCCGCAGGGAATCAATGGACTTAGACCGCATCAACGCAATTACACCTTAGCTGCAGGACATCGGCACTAGTAGTTGTTCCGGCTGAGCGGGAGCAAACTCCGCCTCGCGATCTCGCAAACACCAAAGCTTGGTGTGGTGACCATGGCCGCCGATAGTTGTGCCACCACAGGGCGAGATGACCATGGCGAGAGGTGAGAGATAGAGCTCACGTGGGGCCATATCCGCTTGGATGAATATGAGACCCAAACAAAGTTTGAGGATCTAGACTACACACTTTGTAAGTTTATGGACCGGGATGACACACGACAACAAGTTTAAGGACCGCCACGCACTTTACTCTTCTAATTGCTCTAATGATGTCATTGACATAATCACCCTTGATACGTTGATTGTAGGGATTATTTAGCCCCAAGAAAACCTAAATAGCAAACGGTCACATTTGGGTTATCTAAAAATCTTATTTTCTAAATAAATTCAAATATAAGCTATCTCTCTAATAATCCACATAACCATCTTCGCTTACAAACCTATTCCAATGTGTAGCATCCTTGCTTTGAATTTGATTTTCACCGCCTTTGGTTGGTGGACCTTGTGTTGGTATTTGTTAAGTGCTAAAAGAATATGAAGGATTCTACAAGCCGCCATAGTAACACTTATCATTGTAGCTTTTCCCTAGGATGAGTATTCTAGAGTATCGTATCCATAGGGAAGCTTTGGCTAAAGAATTCTAATAAGTCACAATCATGTATCTACTGACTTAGCAAACCACTAGACTAAAGTAAGGAGGTAATTGATAAAGGGTAAGTTAAGCATAAAATAATGATATACCTAAGATTATAAAAGAATAACTAAACTAATCAAGAGGTCAAAGAGAGAGATCAAGGTTCCTGGGTACTTCTCTATTACTTAGGTTCTATGATAGCAATTACACCATAATACTTCGGGACATCGTAACACTAGCCACGAAAAGAGATGAGAAGGGGGCTAGGAAGCTCCGACTACAAATCCTACAAACACCAACCCGAACGTGGTGGAATACGCCGCCATCGTGCCCGTATCCACCGGGCTACTACAAACTATCCGCTGGGGTTGGGTGTAATCTCGGTAATCAATAGCTTAGACATTATGTCTATACTATCGATTACAACTCTAGCTACCATGAATAACTAGAGCCCTCAATACGAGCAGAGATCCCATGCAATAGCATAACAACTATACTTAACCAAATATGAAAGACATGGAAGTAAATAGAGAAGATAAATATGTGAATCATAAGTCTTACAAAGAAAGGATACAAGACATACCAAACTCTATAGACATCTCCAGAACAGGAGCATAGCTCCACTCTCCTTTACTCTTGATTAGATCTAAGTTAGATCTAATCTAGTTCTAATTACATGGCTAATCTAGTTCTAATTACATAACTAATCTACTTCTAATCTACTTCTAATTCACTAATCCTTGAGAGAGAGGTTATCCTTACATTGGGACACATCTACAACTGAGAGATAATGAATAGAATGAGATAGAATGAATTAGGGTTTTGCCCTGGGGTCAGGTGGTCTTCTTATATAGGCCTTGACGATGAATAATGACCATTGGATCAAACCGCGACCTTCAATAACGGTAGATACACCTCAAGGTCAATTACAAAATCAAAATACCTAAGATGGGTTTTAATTGGGCTTAGGACCCTCAAGCCGGCCTAAATGTGGCCTTGGCGGCCGCTAGGCCCTTGTGTCCTCTCTAGCAAAGCTTTCTTCCGTGTCTTCGGTATCTTCTAGAGTGTTTTAGTCCACATTTTGGGTCGAGTTACTTCACGGTTAAGTCTTGTCATCGTATGTGAGATATATTCCCAACTTTCTCCATTCTTCTCTCAACGGTTATTTGTTAAGTCCCCTAAAGTCACGTAATCACCAAAGCTTGTGGAATTATGTTAGTTAGACCCCTAGTCTATGTTGATATTCATATTATGCCCTTATCCATGTTTAGTTGACTAGTAAAATTATGCTATAACAAAGTCAACAACAAAATGCGATGCGCTTTTGAAGAACACCGTACCATTGGCTCGATAACCGAATAAGTTCAAAGCTAACTTTAGTTCAAATTAGTCCATGCTATCAAAAACATGCCCTTTGAAGGTCAAATTAGTCCGGTGTGTTGGGCTCAAGCGTGTTGCCCCACGGGTGGGCCTCAAGCAATTAGAAGATTGCAAAGCCAGCGTTGGGCGCCCATTAAAATATTTGCCATCACGCTCGACCTCGACGCACACAGCACTGGCTTGTTCATCGTTTTAGTCCCACCTCGCCCGACCAAGCTTTTGGGGATGCACACGCCGAGTCGCTATATAACGAGACCTAGGGTCTTTGTCCAAAGCATACCTTTCGGCCTTTTGGCTAAGATCAAGTGTAGTATCTCGTTTTATCGGTTTAATATCGATATATGGGCCATGTGCCCACTTCGATATTAATCTTATTTTTTTATGGGGAGGGCCCACCACGGTGGCTTGCCATCGGGGCCCTTCAAGGCCGCCAGCCGCTGCATCACCGCCGCGTGGCCCGGCGCACCCCAACCAATTCTAAAATCAAAATTTTTAATTGAATTTTTAAAAGTTAGCTCGCGCAGCAGCCAGTGTAGCAAAAGCAAATCTGTTTTTGCCGAGGCTAATGTCAAGCATTAGCAAAAGCTTAGCCTATAAGCACTATTCATTCTAATTGCTCTAATGATGTCATTGACATAATCACCCTTGAAACGTTGATTGTAGGGATATATATAAATAGCCCCAAGAAAACCTAAATAGCTCCAACGGGTCACATTTGGGTTATCTAAAATCTTATTTTCTAAATAAATTCAAATATAAGCTATCTCTAATAATCCACATAACCATCTTCGCTTTTCAAACTGATTCCAATGTGTAGCATCCTTGCTTTGAATTTGATTTTCACCGTCTTTGGTTGGTGGACAGGCCGATGCAGTTTTGAAGAACACTGCACCATTGGTCGATAACCAATAAGTTCAAGCTAACTTTAGTTCAAATTAGTCCATGCTATCAAAAAACATGCCCTTTGAAGGTCAAATTAGTCTAGTGTGTTGGGCTCAAGCGTGTTGCCCCACGGGTGGGCCTCAAGCAATGAGAAGATGGCAGCGCCAGCGTTGGGCGCCCATTAAAATATTTGCCACCGCTGGACCGACCGACACACGCACTGCAGCTTGTTCATCGCTTTTAGTCCCACCTCGCCCGGCCAAGCTTGATGACACACGGAGTCGCTACATAACGAGACCCGTGGTCGCTGTCCAAAGCATACCTTTCTCGGCCTTTTGGCTAAGATCAAGTGTAGTATCTGTTCTTATCAGTTTAATATCTGATATGTGGGCTATGTGCCCACTTCGATATTAATCTTATTTTTTGTGGGGGAGGGCCCACCACAGTGGCTTGCCACTGGGGCCCTTGTGCGTCGCCCAGCCGTTGCACTGCTGGCAGGGCCTGGCGCACCCCAACCAATTCTAAAATCAAAATTTTTTAATTGAATTTTAAAAGTTAGCTCTCGCTGCAGCAGTGTAGCAAAAGCAAATCTGTTTCGGTCGAGGCTAATGCGAAGCATTAGCAAAAGCTTAGCCTGTAAGCACTAGTCATTCTAATTGCTCTAATGATGTCATTGACATAATCACCCTTGAAACGTTGATTGTAGGGATATATATAAATAGCCCCAAAAAAACCTAAATAGCTCCAACGGTCACATTTGGGTTATCTAAAATCTTATTTTCTAAATAAATTCAAATATAAGCTATCTCTCTAATAATCCACATAACCATCTTCGTTTTCAAACTGATTCCAATGTGTAGCATCCTTGCTTTGAATTTGATTTTCACTGTCTTTGGTTGGTGGACAGGCTGATGCAGTTTTGAAGAACACTGTACCATTGGCGATAACCTAAATAAGTTCAAGCTAACTTTAGTTCAAATTAGTCCATGCTATCAAAAACATGCCCTTTGAAGGTCAAATTAGTCCAATGTGTTGGGCTCAAGCGTGTTGCCCCACGGGTGGGCCTCAAGCAATGAGAAGATGGCAGCAGCGTTAGGCCCCATTAAAATATTTGCCATCACGCTCGACCTCGGCGACACAGACCTGCAGCTTGTTCATCGTTTTTAGTCCCACCTCGCCCGCCAAGCTTGACGTGACACGCCGAGTCACTACATAATTGAGACCCGTGGTCGCTGTCCAAAGCATACCTTTCTCGCCTTTTGGCTAAGATCAAGTGTAGTATTATCTGTTCTTATCGGTTTAATATCCGATATGTGGGCCATGTCCACTTCGATATTAATCTTATTTTTTTGTTTTGAGGGGAGGGCCCACCACGCTGGCTTGCCATCGGGCCCTTGTCGTCGCCTACCGTTGTATGCTGGCGTGGGGCCTGGCGCACCCCCAACCAATTCTAAAATCAAAATTTTTTAATTGAATTTTAAAAAAAGTTAGCTCTCGCTGCAGCGGTGTAGCAAAAAGCAAATCTGTTTTTAGTCGAGGCTAATGTGGAAGCATTAGCAAAAAGCAGCACTAGTCATTCTAATTGCTGATGTCATTGATATAATCACCCTTGAAACGTTGATTGCAGGGATATATATAAATAGCCCCAAGAAAACCTAAATAGCTCCAACGGTCACATTTGGGTTATCTAAAATCTTATTTTCTAGATAAATTCAAATATAAGCTATCTCTCTAATAATCCACATAACCGCCTTCGTTTTCAAATTGATTCCAATGTGTAGCATCCTTGCTTTGAATTTGATTTTCACTGTCTTTGGTTGGTGGACAGGCTGATGCGGTTTTGAAGAACCCTGTACCATTGGCTGATAACCTAATAAGTTCAAGCTAACTTTAGTTCAAATTAGTCCATGGTATCAAAAACATGCCCTTTGACAGGTTGAATCTTCTATCAGGAACCTAAAACAAATACTCTCTTAGTCAACCATTTCTTTTAATTAATACTCAAGTCATTTGAGTTTTTGGCTCCAAATTTGACCATTCGTCTTATTCAAAAAATTTGCAAATATTGTCAAATTCAAGTCATTCTTTAAGAACTTTTATTAATAAAGAAAACCACAACAAAAAAAAAAAATTAATATTTTGTATAAATTTTTTGAATAAGACGAGTGCTCAAATTTGTTTTCAAAAAGTTAAACGACTTACGATTTAGAATTAAGGGAGTAACATGAAACCTTCACCTATTCTCCAAAAATCCCAAGCATTCAGAAAAAATCTACACATTAGGAACAGGAACGCGTACGGTGGCTTGCAGCCACAGGTCGTTCTTCCTCCTCGCCGTGATCCCGAGCCCTTCGGCCATGTCCAGCTCTTCCGGCGCAGCGCCACCGGGGATCGCCCAGTCGAAGTGGAAGAGGAGGCTAGCGAGACCAAGCTCCATGACGGCGAGGCCGAGCGCTATGCCGGGGCAGATCCTCCGTCCGGCACCGAACGGCACGAACTCGAAGTCCGTGCCCCTGAAGTCCACCTCCGCCCTGGCGCCGCCGCCCTCGAACCTCTCCGGCCTGAACTCCTCGGCGTCGGGGCCCCAGCTCGCGGCGTCCCGGCCGATCGCCCAAGCGTTGACCAGCACCATGGCACCCCTGGGCACGTCGTACCCGAGGACGCCGCGCGTCTCCTCCTGGCACTCACGCGGGAGGAGCAGCGGCACTGCAGCGATGCAGACGCAGGGTCTCCCTTGATGACCAGCTGCAGGTAGTGCATCTTTTTGCCAGAGCGTCCTCCGGCACGTGGTTTTGACCGGCGAGCACGCGACGCACTTCGGCCTGCGCCTTGCCCAGCGCCGCCGGGTGCCTCATCAGCTCCGCCATGGCCCACTGCAGCGTCGTCGACGTCGTCTCGCTCCCGGCGCTGAAAAAGATCCTAAGTCCACGACGCCGTCTTGTCAATGTCGTAATTTCGTCGAACACATTGCAAAAGGGGACGTAATTTCGTCGAACACGTTGGGAGAGAGAGCTGAGCTTACAATGATCACGGCGCGGATGGTGCCCATGTCGAGGGGGATCTGCAGGCCGCCGTCCTTCTGGAGCCTTAGCAGCACGTCTAGGAGGTCTTCCTCGTCGTTTCCAGCACCGGCCGCCCGCTTCTCCTGGTGCTCCGCGATGACGCCGTCCATGAGCCGTGTCATCTCGCGGTGGTGCGCTTTGGCGCGGCGAGCCGCCCCGCTGAACGCTCGCGCGAGCCTGGACGATGGGAACACGTCGGCGAGGCTGAACCCGGCGGCCACCCTGACGCCCTCGTCCAGCTTCTCCAAGAAAGCGTCGCGGTCCCTGATCTGGCCGCCGACCACGGCGCGCACGACCGCGTCGGTGACGTACGTGGCGAGGAGGGCGTTGACGTTCACGGGATTGACGCCGCCGCCGCCGCTGCCGCCGCCGCGGACGCGACGAGGCTGGCGGCCCGGCCTCGCGCCCACGGCGGAGGGACCGCACGCGCCGCGCGCCGAGGAGCTCGGTGACGCAGAGCTTGCGGAGCTGGCGCCAGTGCTCGCCGTGCGGCGCGAACGCGACGCCGAGGCCGTCCCTGGTGAGCTCCCGGATGGTGGCGGTCCGGGGCCGCGTCGCGAACGCGGCGTCGTGTGTCCTCATCACCTCCCGGGCCGCGTCGGGCGACGACGCCACGACGACGGGGAGCTCGCCCAGGCGGAGCAGCATGAGCGGGCCGTGCCGCCTCGCCAGGTCACGCATGGCGCGGTGCGGGAGCGTGCCCACCAGGTGGTGCAGGCTGCCGATGACCGGGAGCTGCCATGGACCGGGAGGCGGTTTATGGCCGTGGTTGCGCCGTCGGAGCTTGGCGGCGAGGAGCGGCAGCAGCAGGATCGCCGCCCAGAAGAGGTAACTGTGGGATGATTGGAGTTCTTGGTCCATGATTTCGGTGATTGTTCCTCGAGGTCTAGTTGTCCTACTACATGGTATAGTACTAGAGTAGAGTTGGTTAAGTTTAGCGTAAGACGATTCAAGTTGGCAAAACAAATTTCCATAAAAGAGATGACCGGCATCTTTTAAGGAGCATGAGAACGGCGAGCGAATTATACTATATGGAGACATGGAGATTTGCATTCAGATCTAGAAGCAATGTGGACCGGCGTCCACCGAGAAGGTAGAGCAATGTTGAATAAAAATACAAATTGTTTATTATGATTTATGCGGTCCAGTCCAATGCTTGCTTTAGTTGGTTGCTAGCTGTAATTCGAAACCCATCAAATTTGATGGGGAACAGTTTCAGTTCGATGGATAAATTAAAACAAGTGGTACATTAATGTTTGAACTCCATCAAACTTTGCTTGCTTTACATGAAGAGCAACTATAATCTAAAAGGGAATACAGACTAACACAAACTAATTGCAATACCACATGAACTTGTCTTTTGTTTGATTATTCTCCCTCTATCTACAGAAAATCCAGACTAACATAAACTAATTGCAACACCACATGGACATGTCCTTTCTTTGACCATCTTTCTCCTTAGCTGGAAGATAGAAAAAAATATTTTGTAGATTCAGGATCTTGTGGATTAACCTCCAAGCTTGCTTGACTCGTAAGCTGAAGCAGCAGTATCCAGTCTGTAGGGATTACTGATTAGAGCACATGTCCTTTCTGACAACCGTATCAATTAGAAGACATCTGGATTGCGGTGCCAATAGGTGTTTCTGCATTGGTTCGCATTTTGAAGATGAAATGACAAGGCATTGTTCTTCTCCTGGATGGTAAGGATGAGAAGGTTAGATAAAATACAGTACATGTTAAGCATTCTAGCAAAAATTTCACAGAACCTACCTCTAACGCCTTTATCTGCTTCTGGTACTCCTCGAGAATCTGGTTGAATTGAGATCGTTCCTGCACCATCTCTTGATACTCCTTGAGTCGGTTGTGCTGTATGAGGAAAGCACGCTTCAGAACGCCGTTCTGGTGAAGCAGGGATCCCAGCATCTGCTTCACTATCTTGTGCTCCTGGATTGGCACAAAAATTCAGGTCAGCTTGGGAGGAAAGAACTAACCATAATTAAGCATGGTTCATAATATAACATAGTAAAGAAGGATTTAACTGTAGACAATCTTGATACCTTGTTCACTTTGCTCTTTTCATCAGGGCTACCACCCTTGGCAGCGGATTTTTCCAACAGGCTGAGTATCTTGAAGGCGCGATTCTTGGCATCAGCCAAGTCCGAAGCAGAGGACATCTCCTTGACAATATGCTCTGCCCATCCAGAGCAATTGGTGGGAATGGTTTCCACTGTCAGGTCAACTGCAATAGCCATTGATGCAGTAAGGTTTTAGTTAACAGTAGCTAATTTAAATGATTAAATAACTTTGGTCTCATGAAAACATATTAAGATGTCAATTAAACGTGACATTAGTGGGAATGTTTTATTTCCTAATTGTGATGGAAACATATGCAGATAATAATCGCTGATTTTGGCTGGAATATATGCAGATGCTGCATACCTTCAGATTCAGATAGGATGCTATCGCCTTCCTCGTTGTCAGATGGAACATGGTTGCTGGCAGAAGCAGATTCTGTGCTTCTTTCTGCCAAGTAGTCTTTATATGCTCTGATTGCAGCATCCAAGACATTTCCTGACGCTTGTAAATAGTTTTGTAGAATCTGTAAATTAAGGGGGGAAATGATTTTAATTAGGTGCACAAATCCTAATCCTAACCAGTACCAATTTGTGTAGGATAAGAAAACACATGACTGAAGATATTGATTGGTATGTACTAGAGTACCAATTGGTCAGGACACCGATTTATGTTTGTTCGATGCATCGATTGAAATCCAAAACACACAGAAATCTCAAGTCAAGTTTATTAGATACTGTAGTAGTATATTGTAACGATGTCACGCTCTAGCTAATTGCAGGACCTCATTGGCTTGACTTGTGGCCTATCGGCGTACGTGCTCTAAGCCTGTTCGCCGTGATTGTTTATTAGGACTAATAATAAATCATCCATGTACATCAGATAAACTTAATCGTTAATCGCACACGTAAGTACGTACGTACATGGACGCACCTGCGGGTCCTCGTGGGGAAGATGAGATGAAGCGCCTCGACGGGGGTCGAACTCGAGCGGGAAGCTGAGGCCGAGGTCGGCGGCAACAACCGACGACGAGCACCGGCCGCGCTTGGTCTGCAGGAGCGGCAGGTCGGCGGCGGGGAACGAGAAAGGGGTCGTCGAGGAAGGCGGCGGCCGTCCCTCGCTTCCGGCTTGCCACGGCTGTCGCCGCCATGACAGGGGTGGAGGGGTCGAGGTAGGGTTCCGGCGTTCCGCACGGCGAGCTCCTTGGATTTTTATTTCGGATTGACGAATTGGAGGCAGGCGCAGGAAGCAGCACAAGTTGTGGAGGATTTCGCGGCCGCGCGTAGGGTGCGTCCGTGGATATATAGGGGCCCCGCGCGGCGGTCGGGTCGCGCGGAAGGCGAAGTCTTGGAGGACACGGCCGGGTTGCCGACCTGCCGTGGGATGGGACACCGACTCGATCGCGACCGTCCGTGGGTCCCAGCTTAGACTTTTCGTGAGAGTTTTTTTTGAATGTATATATATAAATAGATCGGATCGGACTTTCCTTTTTCCTAGAGAGGCGTCCAAAGTTAAGAAAACTTGTATGACATCGCCGACCAGCGAAGGCACGGCACGGTCGCCACTGTCCCGCCCGGGCCGGAGGCGGCGCCAGCCATCTAGCGAATCGTGGGTGCGCTGCAAACTGCGCCCTGCATCGCGAGCATCCCCGTGCGCCGTGCAAGGCATGCACACCGTCGTCTTTGCCGGGGGACGGCATGCGGGCACCAGATCCGCCCGTTAGACCTGTTTCTGGTCCAGCCCAATAGAGGCCCAGTTACCAAACAAGCAACAGCAGCAGCACTTCGTTGGACCCAACAAGAACCAACCGACTTAGTCAGCGGAGACGTCCCAGTGGGTTCTACTAGCGAGCACCAGACTTCGTTGGGCCCTGCATCGCCAGCACGCCCATGCGCGGCATGTACGTACACCGTGCCGTTGGCCCGACGGCCCGGCGTATTGCTGAGCGGGTGGAATGCGGGCCCAGTTTCTGGTCCAGCCCAAGCTAGATATCAGCCTAGTAGAGGCCCAGTTTGCTAACAGCAACAATTCCACATTGGGCCCAGCAAGAACCAACTGAACTGCGACGCATCAGCACTAGTGCTTAGTCAGCAACCACGTCACAATGGGGTCTACTAGTGCTCCCCTCATCAAAATCAGACTTTTGTTGACCAAGTCAACTATCCAACGTTGACCCCTTGAGCGTGGGAACAACGGCTGGGCTCACCTGTTAGCCAACCGACACCGCTAACGTCCGCGTGATATAATCTTGCCATATAGGTGGCAGTTGGATGTCCATAGATATTCAATAGATACCTCTAGTTAAAAAAAAACTAGAAATTCATTTTTCCCCCACCAAAATTTAAATTCTAGCTTGCTTTGCTTTGCTAAAATCTATGGATGTCCAACTTTCACCTATACTTGTCACTTGTGGTACCGCAGGTCACCATGTGCTCCTCTTTGGTTATGCCATGTGTTGCTGCCCTTTGTCGTTTTAGTATTTTTTTGAGGGTGCTCGAAGGTTAGGTATAGCATACAGTTAAAGCACAAGTATCAAGAGAAATTGATGTAAGAATATTACTGATGGACATTCAACTAGCACCATCCATTTCACCCCCTACATAAGAAGAACAACCCACATAGTAGCACCTGGTCTGTAAACAACACTACGTACAACCACCACAACTACCCTAGAAAGCATTAACTGATGCGAGAGCGGACACTTTCCATTCCATGCCTCCCGCTTTTACTCAAACACCAAGCACATAGGGGTACAATAGGCGGAGGGAGCCACATGTCAAAGGTGCAAAGAGGAAAATGGGAGACCCCCATCCAATCAAAATGTATCTGCTACCGAGTCATTAGTGCCATGCAAGTACACACATGGCTGCCATTATCGAAACCTAAGCAGCCTTTGGATGCCCTAGTTGTGTCCAACACCCACCCTGCTTTGCCATCTCTAATGTGAGGGGATCTAGCTAGGGAACATGCAATCTAGGCAAAGAGTGATCCAAATCGCTGGCCAGTACGTGGAAATCTACAACAAGTCACCACCCCCCGTGCTAGAGGAGAGCAAATCGAGTGAGAATGAGGAAGAGAGTTGTCTGGAGAGAGGGAAGAAGACTCCATTCCAACACAACCATCCTAGCGACCATATGGGCCACAACATGCTTCAACGACGTAGGAGGGAAACCTATGGAGGCGCACGAGGGTTCCTTCGGTGTGACTCAAGGGGAGACACAACGGATGCATGAAGCACAAAATTCAAGCACCATGACTTTACAATTAACGATAACATGTCCTAAACATTCATATTCAACAGTGTTTACTTATCCACAAAATTAGGGCACCTTAGAGGGAAGGTATCTATCGGGCCTAATAAGTTTTAGAGAACCTAAAACACTTTTATACCTGTGAAATTTCACACACCATAACCGATGGTGTTTTGGACAATAACTAATATGTTATTAATAAGTATTCGTCTTCCTTATCGGGGTCATGCCTGCTTTAAAAAATCTTTTGTTAGCTAGAAATCCATACATGAATTATTTACTTTGAATGTCATGTTTTGTCCTAAAAATGATTTATTACACTCAGCTACATGCAAGTTTCCTGAAGGTTGAACTCTTGTCTTAGGCTACACATGACCTCACCTCAGTGGCAAAACTACGTTGTTGGTTGTGGGAACATATGCACAAATTAAAAATAAATAAATAACCAATAGCAAGATCAAAATTTTACCATGGTTGCATCTTAAATTGATGGGGAAATTGTCCACGGGACATCCAAAGTGGCCTCCATTTGTTGGTGGACACTTTATCATCTAATACTGACCACCACTATAGCTGCCATTTGTAAACCATAAGGCCAATGACTTTGAAATTTTAATAACAACAAGATATGATAGTTATTTACAAATCATCTAATACTCACTTCCATAGAAAACCTCTTTAATGATATGATTTTATGTCCACCAAGTAATGTTGTAGATAACTATCATATCTTATTGCTGATAAAATTTCAACCATTGCCTGACCATATTGGCCTAAAGGCACGTTTTGTTCTCAACAAGAGTCGGTCGAACCAAATTGGGGCAAGCAAGCGGGCAGGCAAACAGAGCACTAAGTAGGGCGCTGGATGTTGTTCTAAATAGTTAGCCTAAATTAAATAACGGTTCCTGAGCCCAAAAAGTACAGAAAGGGTTTCTTTTTCTTGATTCCTATATAATAAGAAACACACGGAGAGCTTGTTTTCTTTGGTTGAGTACCCGGAGACGTCAATTGATTTCAAGACCAAAGTTCTACAAAAATTTTTTTACTAACATTTACTTTTAAAAATAAATGTAAATAGATTAATGATGGAATGTATTTTTTATAATAAATATTGGTTGAGACATAAACATTAATACTAATCACTATAAGCTGAGTCAAACTTCAACAAAGTTGACCAAAACGATTTCTTACATTGTTTTTGGGACGGAGGTGCTTACAAATCGAGTAATAACAAATATCAAAAATTAACCCTGACTAGTGAGTAGTAGTGACCAGAGTGACATTACCATTGACTGACACACCTACTGACCCATCTATTGGGCATTACAGAATCACAGTTGGAACGCAAATGAAAAACACAAGGTGCACACGCATGTGGCACCTGTCACTTGCTCCATGTTACGGCGTATATGGAACTAAGCCGTTGACACACTTGTTGTTGCAGTCGGTCATGCAGGGGCCCATGCAGTACCCAAAGACCTTCTCCTGGGACGACTTGCAGGTGTTGTATGAATAGTACGCAGAGGCGATGCAGGACTCGCAGCAGCTCCGGACGCAGGGCAGGGAGTTGGCGCAGTAATAAGATCTGCTGGAACACGAGTTGAAGTCGCAGACATCCAGATACCACATGACCGGGGCAGCTTCGTTGCCGTAGTTTGTTATTAATACAGCCCCAGAAGCAGTCGCCGTAGAGGGCACTGGGCGTCATGCTGTCACATTTCTTGTCCGCGTCGTCGGACCTGGCCTGGCACGCCGGAGTGCACTGCGAGGAGCAGTAGAGAGGGCAGTCGGACGGTGCCGGCGACGGCGGCTGCTGTCCCGTCGACGAGTGGAGCAGCACGGCGGCGCACATGGCGATCACCAGGGCTACCTTAAGAGCGGCAGCAGTGGACACCATGGTTTATATAGGGGGCTTTGTTTCCTGGGTGGAGCGAACTAGCGAGAGCTTGAGAGATATGAAGAGTTAGATGAGGACAAATCAGAACAACAAAGCAAGTTCCGATAAGCAGCTCGATTGGTGCTTGCACACGATGGATCATGCATTAGGTGCTATTTATAGGCACCACCCCAACGGATCCATATGCCTATATCCTCCCTCCCGGTTGGTATTATAAGTCGTTTTAGGACAACGACACGGTCTCCAAAACACAACTTTGACCACTTGTTATTTCAAAAATATTTATGTAAATGTGATATATGTATACTTTTATCAAAGTATTTTTTAACACAAATCTATTCATATAATTTTCACATTTACAAACTCAACAACTTAAAAGTTATTAATGATTTATATTCCTAATGTTTGACCCAAACCTTGTCCAAAACGACTTCTAGTACCGACCGAGGGAGTACATTACAAGTTGAATCGTATAAACGGCATCTTGTAACATGCTAAAAGTAGACTTCGAAAGGATAATTGACTTATCCCGTGCAAAATTTGACTTCACATGCTAGAAGTAGACTTCGAAAAGATAAGTTGACTTATCCCGCACTACAGGAATCCGCTTCTTTGCCGAGTGCGCCGAAAGTTTGCCGAGTGGCAAAGTCGGGCACTCGGCAAAGAGAGTCTTTGCCGAAGTGCCAAACTGAGCACTCGACAAAGACCACTTTGCCGAAAGTCTCTGCGTCGGGCGAAGTATAGCACTTTCGGAAATCTATAAATTTGCCGAGTGCACGGCGGTCGGCAAAACATTACACTCGGCAAAGGTTAACAGAGGAAACGCCCCTCGTTCTCCGTCACTTTTGCCGAAAGTGTCCACCGTTAGACACTCGGCAAACTGGGGTCGGTTTGCCGAGTGCCGTGTGTATACGCACTTTCGGCAAGAACAGGTCTTTGCCGAAAGTGTCCATCCCGCACTCGGCAAAACCATTAATTTTTTGATTTTTCGTCCCATATTTTTTTGTGTGACATTAGTAAAGTACTTACATCTCATCTTCACAATTTGGGACAATTTCAAGTTGTTTTGCTATATTTCATGAATTATTTATATTTTCTTGCATTTTCGGGCGACTCCAAATTTGAACTGCAGTACATGAAATAATGGACTGTGGTCATTCAAAAAATGTTATTCATGATGTTTGGCGTATGTTTAGGCTCAATCCAGGGGACTCGCATGAAATTTCGAACATTTATGTGCCGGAACATGACGAGTTACCCAACGGGGAAAGGTGTTTTTAAAATCTATAAAATCCAAAACGAAGTTTAAAAATCACGAAAACTTGGCGTGGTGTCTTGTCATCTCATGGGAGGCTGTGGAAAAAAAATTTGAAAAAGTTTCGAGCAAGTTGTGACGTCGGATGGCTAAAACCCGCATCTCCACACTTCATCATGTGAGGAAAGGAAGAAGAAGAGGAGGGAGGAAGGGAAGGGAAGAAGAAGAGGAGGGAGGAAGGGAAGGGAAGAGGAAGGGAAGGGAAGAAGAGGAAGAGGAGGGAGGAAGGGGAGAAGAGGAAGGAGGGAAGAAGAGGAAGGAGAGGAGGAAGAAGAGGAAGGGGGAGGAGGACCGGTCGCCGTTCTTCGTCTTTGCCAAGGTGATCCACGCCGTCGCCGCTCGGCGTTGCTCTTCCCGTTCCCGTGGTTAAGGTAAGCCCTACCCTTCTAGTAGTGGTTAGTAGTTGTTAGTACTAGTAGTTAGTAGTGTTAGTTGTAGAGTTAGTAGTAGTAGTTAGTAAGTAGTTAAGTATCTATTTGTATTACTAGTGTTAGTAGTTAAGTAGTTGTTAGTAGTAGTTGTAGGGTTAGTAGTAATTGTATATGTATGTGGTTGGTGGCCTTCGTGCCCATATTGGTGGTTGGTGGCCTTCGTGCCCATTCTCGGTATATGCATGTGGTTGTTGGCCTTCGTGCCATGTTTTTTTGCAGGTTTTGGGAACCTCCCCGTGCAGGGGAGGTGCTGCCGAAATTTTGAGTCGACACTAACTATTTTTTGGCCTTGTTTTGTAGGAGGACCTGTGGGAGGGACTCGGCGACCCCGGTCGTCCTCGTGGGCGGGTCTTGCTGCACCGCGTCTCCACCGACCCCGTAGGTATGAATCACCTCCGTCCCGTCCTTGTAGTTGTCTTACATAGCGCGACCCGGTTAGGCGTCTCCCCCGTCCAGAAAGAGATACAGGCGTTGGTATGCGCATCTGGCATATCTGCGACCGTGACTGTTCAGATTGTCCACGTTTTTGGACAGCCCGTGGATGCGTAGATGGTTAGCATCCATGCTCGAGGTCCCGTCCGAGCCGGTTTTTGGCAGCACCTCCCCCGTTGTTCTCCGGATACACACTCTCCCCGCCAGGACGTGTATCGGGAGAACAGCGGGAGGTGTCGCCGAAATTCCGCTCGGACGGGACCTGAGCATGGATGCTAACCTTGTCTACGCATCCTCGGGTGGGATTAGGACCTATCCCTCACCTATTAGATGGTAGGAACGCCGTGTAGATGCAATTGCCGGTTATGTGGCTCGGCGGACATGGGCGTATGACGAGGATGGATAACCGTGAGTGGATGTACACGGGCTTCGCAAAGTAAGAGCCTTGAATGGGTTAGGGGACCGATGCTTTCCTGGAGCATGCATTTGGCCCACCGCTAAAGGGTCTGCTCGGATGCCGTGTCCCCTCAGAGCAAATGTAAGAACAAGAAAAAACAACGAAAAGGTTGAAATGGGCGCACATATTTACAACAACGGATTCATCCCAAACTATAGCCGCTGGATCTTCCACGGTGAAGTCGATCGTATTAGAGAGGACGTGGTGAGGCCCCTCCTCGAGGAGTATGATCAAGATGCCGGGATGGCGAGACATGATGGCGAGACTTTCACGATGCACGCTTCAATGGAGGATTGGAGGAGGAACCCGAGGAAATCGCAAAGGCGTTCTACGAGATGATGGAGGCGGCACAGGCCCCCTTCACGAAGACAATGGTTACGGCCGGATGCCATTTCACGCCTTATAGCGTTGAAGTCGCAATTGAGCATTAGTCGAGACGGCTTCGACACCCCTGTTGTCGGGCTATTGGCAACCGCTTCCAGAGGGTCACGCCCCGCCGAAGAACACGTGACGAGTCACGAGACTTCTTCGTGGACTCAAGATGCCGTATGAGTCGTACCATGCTTGTCCAAAGGGGTGCGCGTCCTATTTAGGGGAGACCTCAAGGAAGCAACGCGACCGTCCAAAGTGCAAAGCCTCTAGGTTTGTGGAGGTAGAATGTAGTGATGGCAGGAAGAAACAGTCCAAGATCCCCGAGATGGTCCTACGACACCTTCCTTTCATACCGAGGCTCCAACGGCCGTACATGACGGAGGAGTCCGCGAAACAAAATGACATGGCACAAGAAGGGCAAAAGATACAGTCCCGAGAAGTTGGTACACCCATCGGATGGTGATGCATGGAAGCACTTCGATAATATGCATCCCGAAAAAGCTATGGAGGCTCGAAATGTACGCTGCGTAGCGCTCACGCAATGTATGGGTTCAACCCGTACGGTCAACCGGGCGGCCCCGCACACTTGTTGGCCCGTGTTCGTGATCCCTCTCAATCTTCCCCCGGTGTCATGTTTGAGCTCAAGCACCGTTCTTGACGCCGATAATACCCGCACCCGGGCAACAATATGGGTGTGTTCATGCGGCCAAGGTGTGGGATGAATTGCAAGATGCTTGGCAAAATGGGGTACTAACGCATGCGACCGAGCTACAAAGACAAACTTTACAATGCATGTGTGGTACCTATATTCAATGCATGACTTCCCGGCTTATGGCATATTCAGCGCATGGTGTGTTCATGGGAGGTTCCCTTGCCCAACATGCAAGGCAGTTGTGCGATTCACCCCGCTTCTCAAGGGTGGCAAGTATTCTTTGTTTGACAAACATCGTCAATTCCTGCCCGAGAACCATGAATTCGAGACTAGACAAAAAGCACTTCACGAAGGCGTTGAAGTCACCGATCCCATCCCAAAGTTTATGACCGGTGAAGAGGTCCTTGCCGAGCTAGCTGGTCTCAAAATCGATGAAAAGAAAGGTGGTTTTGTTGGATATGGTACCACACACATGTGGACTTATATATCGGGCTTGACTAATCTCCCTACTACAAGGATCTTCTTCTTCCACACAACATCGATGTAATGCACACGTAAAAAGAATATCTCGAGGCACTCTTCGCAACAACCATGGACCTTAAGAAGTCAAAGGACAACGTTAAGGCTAGACTTGACATAGAGATGTTTGTGCGATAGACCAAAGCTAGTGATAGAGACCCCTAGCCCTGGGAGGAGATGGAAAAAGGGCCCGCCGACTACATCATCAAAAGGGCCGATAGGAAGGAAGTGCTACAATGGATGAAGACGTTATCGCTCCTCGATGGGTATGCGGCTAACCCGAGTAGGGGAGTGAACTTGCGAACTATGAAAGTCTTAGGGATGAAGAGTCATGACTTCCACATATGGATTGAGCGGATCCTTCTGCGATGACTCGGGGATACCTCCCCGAGCCGCTGTGGCGCGTCCCCGGCAGATTTGAGCTTTTTCTTCCGCCAGCTTTGTGTTAAGGAGTTATCTCGGGATGCGATTGCTGATCCGGGAGCGTCTGCACTGTGTTGATCTGCAAGTTGGAGATGATATTTCCACCGGCTTCTTCCCCGTCGATGCAACACCTGATTTTGCACCTGCCGGAGGCAGGCACGGTTGGGGGGGCCGTGCGATTCCGTTGGTGCTATCCAATCGAGAGGGCTCTCAAGGTACTTCGGAGAAAATGCGGGAATAAAGCCAGAATTGAGCCTTCCGTGGCGAGGGCATACATTCGGAGGAGGTGTCGACCTTCACACAGGCGTACTATCTTGAGAAACTTCCCAAAATGTCCACAATCCTACCCCTCGTTACAACGCCGACGAGTTCATCGAACCTCAAACCCTTTTCGGAGGGCAAGTCGGAAGAGGAAGCGCAGCTACCCACAAGCACTTGTCCTTTGATGAGTGGCGCACTATCATGCTCTATGTGTTGTTGAACCTTGACGAAACCGCTCCTTATCGCCAGTAAGTTGTCAATGAGCTTGTTCTATACGCCGTCACTATCCTCCACCTATCGACCCTAAACCTCTCTGGCCTTGTTTTTTTAGGGAATTTATTGGTCAACACCGGAGAGGAATGAGGCTCCTACCTTGCAACAAGAAGACAATCTTCTAAAAAATGGGCAGCCCGATTTTATTTCCCGGTTACGCTCAAAGGTACCATCCAACTAACCTCGTTCCGACTTTGATATTCCACTTTGGTCCTAGTAACATATATTGTAACGATCTACGTGGCCTCACCTTGCGCCCGCACAGATGCCGAAATGTGCGAAGATTTAAAACAGGTGGGCAATGGCTTCCCCGTAGGGGTTAACTCGTTCACCGTTTATGATGTGAATGGCTATCGCTTTCGCACGAGAAGCTACGAGGAGAGTCGGCCCAACCGCAAAAACAACGCACCGGAGTTCGTACGCCCGGCTTGGATAAGAAGGACTATTACGGCATAGTCGAAGAAATATATGAGCTCAACTTCGGGGTCCTAAAGAGCTCAAGCTAGTGGTATTCAAATGCCATTGGTTCGATCCCGATGACACGAAAGTGGACCCTACGATTGGGCAAGTCGAAATTCGACGTGATTCCGTATATGGAGGAGAGGATGTCTATATTGTGGCTAATATACACGCCACACAAGTTTATTACCTCCCATGGGCGTGCCAAAAACACGAGGACCTTGCGGGTTGGTACCTTGTGCGGCGGTATCGCCGCACGGTAAAAGCGCCCTTGTTCCGAACGATGATGATTACAACCCCGACCCAAACACCAAGAGTTCTATCAACCCGAGGGGCTAGAAGGACGTTTGGAGATAGACATTCTTTCGATGGGCATGGAAGTAGACAACGCCATCGATGAGGACGAGGGTGATGAGGTGCGGGATGCTAAGGACCCGCAAATTCTTGAACGATGGAGGCCGGTGCGCGAAGGAGCTATGGAGGGCGATGCACATGCCGAGGACGATACGATGATGAGGATGGTGACATTGATGATTACAATAGTGGTAGCGATAGTGATGACTACATGCCGACCTTTAGGCATTCGGGAGATAATTTCTAAATCATGTAATACTATTTTGTTATTATTGTTACCTTTTAATTATGTTTCGTTCATTTTGCAATACTAATTGGTTTACTCTTTGTCTTTGCGAGGGACTCGACAAAATGCCAGGGCGGAAGGCGGCAACGTCGACGGGGGTCCAAATCCGCCTACGCGAGACCCCCCCACCCTCTCCCCACGCCGACGAGGAGGAGGCCGACGAGGAGGAGGCCGACGAAAGCAGCACCTGACGGTGGAGACGCGAGGCGCGGCCGACGTCGCCGTCCACGAGGAGGCTTGAGTTTGTGTCGTCGTCGGACCAGCCGGGCCATCGTCGGGCCGGCCGGGGCGTCGTCGGGCCAGCCCCGTCGTCGGGCCACACCGCTTCAGACTCGGACTCGACGCCGAAGAGACACCTGTCGAGACGTCCTCCTCGAGTGCCGGCCGGGGTCTACCAAATAGCGGGGCCTCGAGCCTCCCACGGGGGCCGATCCCTTTCCCCCGCCGCCCGGTGATTCGACCCAACGGTGACAAGTAAGTAGCCATTGATATTTTCACTACTTGTTCATATGACATGTTGCAAATCAAACTTCAGACTAACAATTTGTCTTAATGGCTCGTGCAGTAACTGGTTGATTGTAAGCGGAGGGGGCAGTTCGCGCCATATCAATGGCATCCAGAGCCTGCTGATTAAAGAGAACTACCCTGGCCTGGTGACCGTCGGGCCAGCGAGGGAGGTTCCCTGGACGTGGGACCACTTCGTGCGCGTGGAGGAGGGCGCCCTTGCCAGGAAGATCAAGACGGACTTTTGGGTGAGTCTGTATGCAGGATTACTTCACGTCGTTTAAATACTATGTTTCTTAAATAATTGAATGATACATGTTTTTACGTATGCGTAACTACTTCACGCGTGCGAGGGCGGGCGGGAGGCGGTGGCCGCTAGAGTGCAGGACAGGGTCTGTCGAGACCGACTCAAGGACCTGTACCACGAGGCGCGTGTTTTGTGCATCACCTCCTTCAACGCCGACGTGCTTGGCAAGGTGGTGAGGAAGAACGAAGCAAGGGAGATGATGCTCCAGAGGGAGACCGACCTCACCAGGGACCAGTACATCCAGGTTCGTAGAACGCATTTTTTCAGATTCCTTCAATGAAAAATAAGCAGACTTCCATTAATCCTCTGCTATGTCATGCAGATGTGTCCGGAGTGGTGCAGCAAGTACAAGGACTGCTGGGGGGCCATTGTGGACAAGTGGCTCTTGGGCCGAGACGTGCGAGACCAAGAGACTCCGTCGGAGATGTCGCTTGGAGATGCCAGGCGCTCCACACCACCAAGGGAGCGTGCCCCTCCCAGTGTATATGAACAGATGGGTACGATTCTGTTGATTTTTTTATTCAAGCGCTCAAATCTCTTCACTTCTAACCATCTCTGTGTTCTCCTCGCAGTCAGCTTCGCATGAAAACCAGCAGATCAGCGAGTACGCGGGGTGGGCCTTG
Organism: Hyparrhenia diplandra; assembly: GCA_015847255.1. Classification (NCBI taxonomy): domain Eukaryota; kingdom Viridiplantae; phylum Streptophyta; class Magnoliopsida; order Poales; family Poaceae; genus Hyparrhenia; species Hyparrhenia diplandra. The sequence goes on along the minus strand of JADLZK010008990.1, from coordinate 193,346 downwards.
ACTCACGGCGGCAGAGCGAAAGTGACCCGCCAACGTCTACGACCCGGCGAAGGGGCCCGAGGCGTACACCAACGCCAGCGTCTACCCCAAGCTTACCCAGTACGCCGAGGCGGCCAAGCAGCGCCATGGGGACGACTTCGATCCAGCCACCGCGCCCCTGGACACAGACCTGGTGATGAGGTTGGGAGGAGGGAAGCAGCACGGCCGGTTCTGGATGGCCAACAGCGCGATCAACCCGTCCTCTGTTGACGGTGGCGTGCCGGCTCAAGGAGCACGACCTCCACCGACATCCCCATAGCACCTCGGCGTGAGCTCCACGCGGATGATGCAGGACTTTCGGGTAACTTCGGTTTCATCGGTCGTTCACTGGTTTTACACATGTCCGCTACCTATGCATTGTTTCAATGTTACGGTTGTAATATTGCAGGCCGGATGGCGAGTTGGAGGCCAGGCAGGGCGGCCCAGCGGCACGGTTGAGGCCGGGCAGGGCGGCCCGAGCAGAGGCCCATCGGCGGGAGTTGGAGGCAGTCCAGCAATACTCGGTGCGCCAGCTGCAGGACGTGGCGAGCTACTTCCAGGGCCTCCAGATCCCTGGTGTGACCCTGCCTCCGTTGCCTCCCTCGCTGTTCGCTCCACCACCGTTTCCCATTCCTCCTCCTGTACAGACTCCGGTGAGTATATGTTGTTGTTTATTTATTTTGCCTGTGCGGCTCACCTGCAGGTACTAATGAGATCGCCTCTTCTTTTGTGCAGCCACAGTCGGCGGGTTCGAACCCGACTCCTCCAGGTGACCCTTCTCCACCCCATCCAGCCTATCCGGTCGGCCCGACTCCACAGTACACGTGGCCAGGTGGCGTTCCTCCTCCGGGCGCGCAGCAGCCACACTACGGGCTTCCACACGCCCCTCCACACCACGGGTGGACGTTCCAGTCGGCGCCGCAGGACGGGTGGTATCCGGGGCAAGGTGAGGACTCTTCGCACCAGGGAGGCCACGGTTCGGGGCCGTGAAGTTGAGGTGGTCGTGATGGATTTATTTTCGATGTTGGACATGTTGCACTGTGATGGATCTAGTTTCGATGTTGGACATGTTACATTTCGTTTGGATGTTGGACATGTTTAATTTCGTTTGGATGTTGGACTATATGTGTGAATTTGTGATATATGTGGATTATATATGTGGATTTGTGAAATATGTGGATTATATATGTGAATTGATGATATATGTGGTCTATGATATATATATGAATGCTTATGGTATATGTATGTGTTGATGGAGGCCGTGAATCAATAGAAACAAAGAAAAAAATAAATCTCCCTTTGCCGAAAGTGCGGCGACTCGGCAAAGCCGGGTACCCCAGCAGGAATGGCGATTTGCCGAAAGTGCGAGCCGGCACTCGGCAAAATGACCATAACTTTGCCGAAGTGCCGCTGCACCGCACTCGCAAAGTGCATTTTGGTTTTTCAGAAAAACAATTACTTTGCCGAAAGTCTTTGGTATACGCACTCGCAAAGTTTCAAAAACAAATCTTTGCCGAGTGCGGACGTTCGCACTCGGCAAAGAACCTTTTCATATTTAACGGGCGACGCCGGGTTCGCCGAAATCGACATGGCACTCGGCGAACCCTTCGCCAACTCGCCCGATTTTGGCACTCGGCAAAGACTCGTTTGCCGAGTCAATCTTTGCCGAGTGGGGTTCGCCGAGTTTGGCGGTCGGCAAATCCTTTGCCGAGTGCAAAACTGTCTTTGCCTAGTGCGTCGCACTTTCAAAAGCCACCGTTTCCTGTAGTGGTGCAAAATTTGACTTCACAAGTTGGCGTACCTTCAATTTCACTCTATGATCGAGAACCATTAAAACAAAACAATGTAGAAAGGTTGAAGATATTGGAGGAAGAAAGAGTCAAGACTCAAGAGTAGACACTCAAGTGGCCACTCCAAACCATAATACCTATTCAACACTTTATGCAACGAAATCACGGCATGAAAGTTCCATCTTTTCTATCAGATGCTCGTACGAGACTGTATCTATCAGAAAGAACAACAGATGCATGTTATGTTACAGACATTTGTTGGTACCACATTTCTGTTTTTTTTAAAGCGTGCTGAGCACATTCTGTATTAACAGAACTTAGAATATTGATACAAGTCCGCCCAGCTCGACGGCGAGGTACCGCAAACGGGCTAACACATAGACAAACACATACAGAAATCACCGGCTCAAACGGTGCCACCTTGAGTGTTGTGCTAAGAGAAAGAACTATGGGGCGACAAGGGGGCAGCCACTGAGGCTAGATTGCCGCGGCAAGGCATGACGCTAGTTTCCCAAAGCCTACTGTGATCTAGGAGTCGGCTTCTTTGCAGATGCGGGCGAGCACTTGGTAGACTGTTTTGCTGATTTCGTCTAAGGTCCTACGGTTGCGCTTTTTCCAAATCTCCTAGGCAATCAGTAGGACTAGGGAATCGAAGCCACGACGGAAGTAGTCAGGCACCTATGTACGAGTGAACAGCCACCGGTCGACAAGGCGGTATTCTTGCGTTGGGTAGAGGTGCTGGAGGCTGGCGTAACTGAGAATGCGGAACCAAACCTCATGGGAGTACACACACAAGAGTAGTAGGTGGTCCGAGGACTCGTCTTCCTGGGAGCATAGCACGCAATCTGCAGATGGTTGCAGGAAATGGCGCCATCTCCGCTCAGCCGTCCAAAGCCATCCATGCAAGGTGAGCCAAAAAAAAAAAAAAAACTGTTGCAGGAAATATGCGGATGGTCGCGCGGGGTTACCACGTGCCTGTAACTGTACGTAATACACGTGTTAGTTTATAGACGCGTGTTGTTTATATGCGTCGGTAGCTGTTGTTTTTGGAGCCGACGTGCCCGCTAGGGTGGCAGAGGCCGCTACAGCCACCGCACGTCTTGCCGCTGCAGGCAGATTTGGGTATTGGATTATAAAATACGTCGTCGATTGGTATGTCTTGCATATCATGCTTCCGACGAGCCTCCCGTGGGAAGTGTCCTTGTATTGTGTATCGCTCTTATCGCTGAAACGCACCTCGTGAAATGTTGAAATGTTTGTGTGCCAATACACTACTCCCTCCATTTTAAATTATAATTTATTTGACTTTTTGACCTCTAGTTTGACCACTCGTCTTATTCAAAAAATTTATGTAAAAATAGTCAAATTAAGTCATTCTTAAAGACCATTTGTTAATAAAGCAATCCACAATAAAAGAAGTAATATTTTGCACAAAATTTTGAATAAAACGAGTGGTCAAAGTTGGGGTTGAAAAAGTCAAACGAACTACAATTTGAAACGGATTTAGTACTAGGCAACAGTTGACTTGAGAGTCGCTAAGGTCCGCCTCTAATCTATTACGATTTGAACGTTCTAGCTCTTTGATGGTAGTTATAATGGCACACTAGCTATCCAAGTGTGTTACGCTCATTGGTTAATTATAATCTAGCGCAGAAGCTATCCATTGTGGACGTACGCACCGATTTCATCGTGTGATTTGTTATATAACTCAAGCACTGGGCACAGGTTATGAGGAGATGAAATTCCATTTTGCTAGGACGAAGAATAAAGAAGTGTCATGTTTGCGTCAGACATAGAGTCAGATTATGAACGAGATTGAGGATTTTATTTTCCAATGGAGAGGGCGCAATAAGACAATCCACATCATATGAAGAGTTCATCGGATAACTAGCCAGCAGAGCAAGGATGATAATAAACTCCACCGCGGAGAAACTGAGAAGTAACTACATCTAAAAATTCAATAAAGATACTCCGATCACAGAATGATGCTTGGTAGATTCCTATACGGATCGCCACAAAATTTTGGTACAAGTACGTAAAAAAAAACTCTCCTAAGTCTTGTTCACAGCTGTGTGTGCGCCTTGTGGCGCTAGCTTTCTATAGAAAAAATAGGAATGGAGTAAGGTAAATATGTCGTCATTCTTTCTTTGCTTTTTTTTTTAAAAGAAAAACTCGGTGTAGGGGTGTTCTGTACCCTTTTTTTTTATCTAGTCTAGAAATTCAATCCTGGTCTGCTAGGATGCTACTGAGCTCGTCGTTGTTTCTTATAAGGTACTCCCTCCGTTCCAAATTGTAGTTCACTTTGGCTTTTCTAGATACATTAATTTTACTATGCACCTAGTTATACACTATGTCTAGATACATAGTAAATCAAATGAATCTAGAAAAGTCAAAGTGAACTACAATTTGGAACGGAGGGAGTATTAATTAACTAAAGAGATAGTACTGTAGTAATAGTTAATTGCTATAATTTCAGAATATGCCACCACGTCCACAGACCAGTTTGTCGTATGCGTTTGACACCCTACCGTATGGTGATGGGTTCGAACCCCCGCTAGAGCGCTCCGGTGGGGATTTTATATATATTTATCCTCGAGCGCTTGTGGCTGCGTCCACTTGCCGGAGGTGAAAAGAAATCTCCTCGTCTTCCTCATGCCAAAGCACACGCCCGTGGTGTGCCTAGTCTCACGTGAGCTGTGGTGCCGCTGTGTCTGGTGGGACAGAGGTTCGGATGTTTTCTCGACTTGTGTGAGAATATCTTCTTCTTAAGAATGTCTTCCCTCATCTTAAGCACAATGTCGGGTCTATCTCCCCGTAGGTCGAGTTTTATAATTTCAGAATATATAATTCCAATAGCGTTGATAATCCTATGGGAACCAGCAAGTGTTCGATGCTCTCTAGAATCTATAACAATCTTCTGCAATATGGAACTGTTTGCTTCATGAATCATCCGAGTTTTGGACGCCTGGGATTGAATTGAGATGTCTGGTCGGCATTGTCCAGGACAGGTTGTTCGTCATGCATGTCGGTGGTTTTGACTTGAATGGCCAGCCTTCTCCCAGATTGCATGCATGTGTGAGCGCATCTCGTAGCCAAGAATGGCAACTGTGAAAGCAGGAGCTAGCCTGTTGTGTGTACTCCCTCCATGAAAAAGAAGGACCTTTTGGATAAGGTTTAAGTCAAATATTTGAAATATAAATTATGAATAATTTTTAAATCGTTGAGTTCGAAATATGAAAATCATATTAATAGATTTGTCTTGAAAATTATTTTCATAAAAATATCCATATATAACTTTTCAATAAATATTTTTTATAGAAAAGACAAGTAAAAGTTGTTTTTTGAAGACCGTGTCCTTGTCCTAAACATCTTTTTTCAAGTATGGAGGAAGTATTCCGTAATTAATTAACGGCCACGTCGTAAGGCTGGCTCCACGCTCAAGCATCCCCATTGGAGAGAGCTAGTGGCCCCAGGCCCCTAACACATAAACTTTCATTTTTTTTTTTTTTTTTTACACGCCAAGCGCGTTTTTTCATTAAGCGAGAGGAACACATAAACTTTCATGTCTGAGTTGAATTCAATCTCCGCAGCAAGATTGCTCCGGTTGATCTCCATCAGTGAATTTAATTTATGTCCAAAAACTTAGGAGAAACTTTGATTAATTTGACTTACAACGAAGCTACAATGAACTATATAACAGAGAGGGCTTGTCTAGCTCATGAGTAGTTTGCTTAGGCGATGAGAGGGGTGGAGAGGTTGTGCTTAATGTTCATCTCTTATGTCGTCTCGGGTTGTAAAAGGAAAAACAAACTCTTCTTCTTAATACAAAAGATGTGCAGATTTGAGAAAAAGCAAAATAGAATTGAGAGAGTGTTGACACAAAAACCTGACTCCTGCGCGCACACACTAACAAGCCGGAATAGCTGGCTTTTACTCAACTGCCCGAAAGTGTCTTGAGGCGTGCGACCAATTTGACCTCGTTAATTGACAAGGAGGTAAACGTGAGATCCGGAACATGGCTGGTGAGACCAAGACAGTTCCGCATGTATGGCTCTAAGGCCAGATGTAAAGACATATAGCTATGAGAGCTATCTGTCGACAGATAATGAATGCATTCGGTAAGCATGTATAAAGATGTAATGTAATAACAGTTGCCGAATGATCATAGAAGACATGTTTGAACAAATAAAGTCGATCATCATGGTATGACATCATAAAGCTATATAGTATGGATCGAATTATTGACAACATGGAACAAAAGCAGGTAACTCATAAATGTAAACTCAATCTAAATGACATATGTATAGGTTTCATCCAACTAGTCTGCCGCACGTCTAGCATTCCTAAACCCGTCGAGCTTAAACCCTTGCAAGCTAATCCACCGCATGATACCACTTGCTACAGATCTAAACCACTTACCACAACTAGATCAATCCACCGCATGATACAATCTAACCATGACAAGCTAAAAGCACGCATACATCTAAACAGATCTATAAATACTCATTACTCGTTGAAGCGCGTATGCATAGACAAGTAAAGTACATATGCAAACATAATCTAAAGTAAAGCCAGAGATTTATCCCGATCAGTCCTAACAAAGAATCCACCGCGCGATGATACACCGCAACAAGCTAATCCACCGCATGATACCACTTGCCAGACTTAACCGTTCTAAACCCTTTTCGTCCTAACAGCTATCCACCGCATGATACACTGCAACAAGCTAATCCACCGCATGATACGGCCTGCCAGACTAGACTCTAACGATAGGTAGACTTACACATGTAAAATACGAGTAAACACATAACTGTATTCGGCAAGCTTGCCGAACCAGAGTCCATGAAGAAGGAACTCACACGCAAAACCTTAGCCTGCCGCACGACTCATGACTAAACGTGTATGAACCCGCAACATGTGACAACTTAGATTGATCTAAGCTCAGCTATAAAAGAACAGATAGATCTAATGACATGACAAGATGAATAGTGAAAGCATTGATGACATCTAGATCTAACAAAAGATAAAGCCGAGCCACATCAATCTAAATTGGGCAAAAAAGTGTGTGCAATCATAATAAAATAAATAAATGAAAGCATGCACCACTCGGTAACTTAATGAATTCATTAGATTGCCAAATCTAATGAAGCCGATAACTAGCTCTAAGCCAGACCTTAGCCCACCGGATGGCTCATGATCGACAAAGAACCATCTTGTCCCTGATAGCTTAAATCCGCCTGACGATACTAAGCGTGAACAAGACTACTTGCAATAATCTAAATCCGCCTGACGATACTAGACATGGTGCAAGGTTGCCGGTACTTACGGAGGTCGATAGGTCGATGATTTCTCTCATAGTAGATCGACGACACGACTGGACTCGAAGGGTGGCCGGAGCCAATGGCACGGAGCCGGGTTTGTTGTTGTATTGATTTTGGTAGATTGTTTTACAGTTGCCGGGGGTCTCATATTTATACCCTGGGCTTGACGAGTCCTAGCTAATTACGAATAAACATAACGAAAATATCTAGCTAAGATACATTGTCCTCCAAGTCTTCTCGGAGTCGTGAGATTGCACGTGACGTGGACTCTCATCCCTGATATTCCTCTTGAAGCTTCACATCTGCCGAACCATCTCGTGCTCAACTCTTCCTCGGACTCAGGCTCCTTAGCCGAATAACAGCGGCTTCCCGAATGCCATAGCACTGCTGTTGTCTTTTTGCTAGCCGAATGACTTCTTACCGAATTGTTATATGCCGGCCCACTCGTCATTCAGGCTTTACCAAATTTTGGTGTTAACAGAGAGCAGTACATCTGATGATATTATCAAACATCTGACATTTATTGGGTGAATCGCCATAACAAGGAAACCTTTTTATCTGCTGACGATTTGATTAGATAAGCAGCAGCATTTACATTAACCAAGTAGCGTGGTACTAGGTAGCCATTAGCAAGTCAACATCAATTTTTCATGTACATCGATCTCTCTTAGCCGTCAGCTCGCACGCATTGTGACGTATGCTCGCTTATTGTTTCCCTTGTACCTCTCTCTATATAATAAGGACACGCGCGCATGGCTAGCTAGCTACCTCAACCTCACTATAGTGTTGCAGCTCTTCCTTAGGCGCGAGACTGAGAGGTGATCAGAGCGAGCATGGCTGGTACGCCTTCCCTTATCACAACCTTCCCCGTCCGGCGAGGTGAGCGGCAGCTTGTGTCGCCGGCGAGGCCGACGCCGTACGAGTTCAAGCCACTCTCCGACATCGACGACCAGGACGTCCTCCGCTTCTACCGCTCCGGCGCCTTCTTCTACCGCGGCAACGCCTCCAAGGCCGGGCTTGACCCCGTGCAGGTCATCAGGTCCGCGCTCTCGGAGGCGCTCGTGCACTTCTACCCGATCGCCGGCCGCTTCCGCAAGCTCCAGCCCACGCGGAAGCTCGTCGTGGAGTGCACCGGCGAGGGCGTCGTGTTTGTCGAGGCCGACGCCGACGTCCGCATGGATGACCTCGGTGACTCCCTGGCGCCGCCCGTGCCGTGCTATGACAAGCTGTTGTGCGAGCCCGAGTCTCCCACGGCAGATGTCATCGATCGTCCCCTGCTCTATGTTCAGGTCAATGGCACGTACATACATATACATATATAAATTTTCTACGTATTTCCTGCTAAGTGATAAAAAATATGTAAGTGCAGGTGACGCGACTAAGGTGCGGTGGCTTCATCTTCGCGTTCCAAATATGCCACTGCATGGCGGACGGCACCGGGATCGTCCAGTTCCTGACGGCACTAACCGAGTTCGCACGGGGCGTGCCCGGCGCGCCCACCGTGCGCCCAGTGTGGTCACGCGAGCTTTTCATGGCGGGCTGGCCGCCGGAAATCAGCCACGACCACCTGGAGTACGCCCCGCTCCCCGACCCCGTTGGCAAGGACAACGCCAACGGCAGGGTGAACACCAGCGACGGCGACGTGTTCGCGCACCACGCCTTCTTCTTCGGGCCGACCGAGGTCGCGGCAATCCGGGCGCAGGCGCCGCCCGCGCTGCGCTCCGCCGTGTCACGGTTCGACCTCGTCGGCGCCTTCATGGCGCTGCCGCACCGCCGCGCTGCAATTCGACGCCGACGCCGTCGTCCGCCTCCACATATTCGTGAACGCGCGCGTCAGGAACCGGAGCCGCATCCCCGTGCCCTTGGGCTACTACGGCAACGCGTTCGCGTTCGCGGCGGCGTCGGCGCCGGCTGGGGAGCTCTGCCGGAGGCCGTTCCGCCACGCGCTGCAGCTGCTGGTGGAGGCCAAGGCGCGGGCGTCGCGAGAAGGGTACGTGCAGTCGGTGGCCGGCTTCAACGCGGCGCGCAGGAGGCCGCCGTTCCCCAAGGCGAGGACGTACCTCATCTCCGACGTCACTCAGGCAGGGCTGCTGGCGGTGGACTTCGGCTGGGGAAGGCCGGTGTACGGAGGCCCGGCCACCATAATGCTGGCCTCGTTCCACCAGGAGGCGAGGAATGAAGCCGGTGAGCCGGGCATCCTCGTGCCGATAAGGCTGCCGGCTCCGGCCATGGAGAGGCTGAAGCAACACGTCAGTAAGGAACTGGGTGTGGGTGCGCATGTAGACGTAGAAACGATTAAGGAGGAGGCAAACTCAAACATGCATGGTGGCGCTTCTGTTTTGGCGAAACTGTAGATGTTCATCTTATGTCCTCATGATGGGCAAAAGAGGCCAAAACAATCTTGCAATAATGAGATCGATAGTGGCGCTAAAATGTTAGTACATACAACGAGGATGATAAGGAACAATTATATGAACATCGGTCGATGCAGATATTAATATATTCTCTTTTCGAAAAAAATAGAACTTGCTTTGATTTTCTTTGTAACATCCATTCTATTGTACATTTTGATAAAAAAAATGAAAACAACTTATAATTTGTAACGGATGAATTACTCCCTCGGGTCGGATTTATAGGGGATTTTACATATATACCATTATAACGGTTGCGTTTTACACGAATATCACTCTTATAATGCGTCTTACAGATGTAGCAGCGTTTAGTTGGATCTCTTACATTTTTACCACTTTTACTTACGTGGCACGACATGTCAGCCTGGGATGCACAAACACAGTCAGCAGGGACACGCGAAATGACCTCCCTACCCCTTCCTTTTGTTTCCATGCTCGGTGGCCTGCTCCTCTCTCTCCCCCTTTATCCACTTACAGGTGGGACCAACTCGTCATGTTCGTCTTCAACCTCCAGCCCAGGATGGGAGACAGACCACGCTCGTCCATGCAATGTTGCTGCTGGTTCCCAGACGGCGTGCTGCTGCTGCTCCGCGTGCTCCATCCGCCTCGGGCTGCTCAGCTGGGTTGCTGCTGGCGGGCTGGAAGCACTGCTGCTGGTTGCCGGTTTGGCCCAGGTGCCTGGCTGTTTGCTGCAGCGCTGCAACGCATGTGCCGCCGCGTGCGCCGCTTGCCAAGCTGCCTTGCTAGCTTGCTAGCTAGTCCATGTTGCAATTGTGTACTAGTGCGTTTGCTGCCACAAGAGCTGCTGCCGTCCGGCCGCTTGCGCGTGTACGTGGCCCAAGTGGGCAAGGCTGCCGCACGCTTGCTAGCTTGCAACAAGCTAAGCTTGCCTCCCTGCATTTGTGTATTGGTCCATGTAACACCCCAGGTGTTTGCCACCAGTTAAGCATTGGATTGAGCTCAAGCATGGCAAGTCAAGCTTCTTAATATTGCCATACTAAATGGATGTGAAGTCATGAGCTCAACCAAACCTTGCCACTTTGCTTAAATAACTCTAAAGGAATTCTACAATAAAAGTCATTAAGGGTTCATGTTGAGCAAATGTCAAGAAAATGCTTCTAATGGCCTAAACCCTAGTTTGTAGGGTTAGTCAAATTGTTGTATTGACCAAGATGAAACTTTGACTTCTGGACCAGATATGAGGTTTGACCTTTAATAGGAAATGTGGTTTAGATTGTAGACAACAATCTTTATTCAATGATCCAAGTCTAAATTCATCTCTATCCTTGTCAAACCAACGCCTCGAGATTGAATGTTCTGCTGATTTCAGGACGTACAATTATTCTGTCTGGAATTAGTGCTAATCTTGATTGGCATCTCACGTTCTCCAATGTACTTAAGCATATTGAGTTGTACCAAATATAAGGGTTGATGCTAATCACATGAGGCAGATCATGTCCAGAGATGGCATCATTTGGACGCGGTTTGACAAGGTCTTGACGTCGTTTTCCGACCGCTGTCAACACGTTGACAATGCAGTTTTCGGGGTTAATTAGCCGCTAATCGGTGGCTCTAATAACTGAGTAACCTGAACGAAAATTGTAGAGCAGCAATTGGAGAACAAATTTCGTTCTTGGGCCATATCCAAATTCGGCCCGGAACTAGCCCAAATCGGTGCCCCATCCAACTCACCACGTCACTTGCCAGCTGTTCGATGCTTTGCCTAAGGGCGACGCGTGCCCTCGCGCGTGTCCACGTCTCCATGAGCGCCGACCGCCATTGCCACGCCACCCACCTCCGTGTCGGCGCTCACGGGGGCCCCGCGGCGTTTGGAGAGGCCGAGGCCGAGGTGGAGCTCCCCACTCCCTCACTTCCTCGTCCTTCTCGCTTTCTCCCTCGTTTCTCCGCCGCGCCGTGAGCACGCCCGTCATGGGCGCGCCGGGCGGAGCTCCGAGCTCCTCGCTGCCGCGTCTCCGGTCTCCATCGCACTCCTCACCGCGTCCCCCGGTGATCGCGTCCGGCTGCACCTTGCTTGCCGCCGCTGGCCGGGCCGGACGCCGCAGGCGCGCATGCTGAAGCGATGGGGCGCCGCTGCAACCTGCAGCCTGCAGCCGGCCGGGCGGGAGCAAGGCGCGGCCACATCCGGTCACGTCCATGCCCCAGCAGCGCCCCTGCGTGGTCACTACCAGCCGGAGCAGCCGACGAGGTCGACCCCACCCAAGGGGCGGAGCTAGGGTATGCCCCCTGTATTCCATGGAATACCCATGATTTTTGTGACAAACACAAATATATGTATACATGTATAATGATACAGCATGTTAGTTGTTAAATGTTGCAAAATGTAGCCCATAAGCCCAACCCACGAACTCACAAAGGCAGAAACACAACGATTGTATTTCCATCCCTATCTCCAACTCACGTCTGTTGCTCCCATCGTCCGGAAGGGCAGCGGCACAGCGGCATATGGTACGTCGACTCTCCCCTTTAGCCCTTCAAGCCCGCCACTCCTCTGGTGGTCGGCGGCAATCAGTGGTCCTTGCCGGCTCCCCATCGGCACCTCTCTCATCTCCGGCTAGAAACTGTTGTAAAACACACGGACTCAGTCCTAGAAGGAAAGGAGAAGGAGGAATCCTAATCCTAGTCCATTTGTATGTGGGCTCTTACCGAAACTCTTAGCCCTTGGCAGGACTATATATACGTGGGAGCTCTATGTTGTAATTACGTTTATTCAGATGAATAAAGAATAGTCTCCCTATCTTGTGTCTACTTGTTCTACTTCTTTCATCTACTGTGTGATCATGAGAGACGGAGAGGGGAAGGTCCTAACCGCTGACGACGCGTTTCACAACACGTTATCAGCACGACAAGCTCTTCGTCGACATCGTCGTTGAAGCCGATGCCCCGCCGCAACTACTTCGACGACGTCGACATCCCCGACGTTGTTAGCGGAACGGATCTGCTACCTGTGCCTGCTACTAATCTGCAGACCGCATCGACTCATCGTCACGCCAGCAGGTCCCCACGGCCTAGCCGACTGTCATTCGTGACAGCCTTCGCTTCTTCTCAAATTCAAGAACAAAAAAGGTACGCAATTTGTAATGGCACAAACCCACTGTAGCTTGGTTTTTGAGTTTGCCCATCATGCAATCCGTCGTTACCTTTTGCTGGCCAATGAAGGCATGCGGCATGTGGTCGTATTTACCAATTATAATAATTGGAGAGATTTGCATCTGGGTTCACGAATGTGGATATTTTGGGAACATGCATGCATCTTGTAGGACTGATTATGGATACAAGCTCTAAAAAACCTGAAGTTCGTAACGTGCACGTATATTTATGTGTGTGTTAGCCTGAAGCAGCTCGCACTTGATCCGCAATCCGACTCCTGACGAGTCACAGTATGGTGCGCGGCTATATGGCTGAAGAAGCTTCTCTTTGTAGGAGGTCGGCCATATACTAGCTAGAAGTATATATACTTGTACGTCTGAATCCATCTAATAAAGTCAAGAAGACAAGAGCGAGCAAGGATATACTCCTCCGTATCTGACATCCACAAGCCTGCAGTATCGAACTTGAAGCAGCCAGCTCTATCCACACCTTGCGAGTCCGCGCATGCTTGGTGAAGTCCCAACAGTTGCATGTGTGCCGCGGCCTGAAGTCATAGACACCATATAGCCTGAACGCCACTTCTGCACGTTGCAGAAGCGCACTTCCGAACAAAACTCGAATGTCGTAAGTCCAGCCGATCTCGCACTAAAATCAACACCATGTGTCCTCCGCGGCTTGCATGTCGCTGAGCCATATCCTTGGCCTGAATGCCGCTAACTCTGAAATCTAAAGAACTTTGCATTACAGGAAGCAAAACACGGCATGAAGCTGTGTACTGAATTACTAATATTGCCATATTGGTTTGATCTCGTTGATTATACGGTTACTGGACGTACTATTTTATTCTTGTCTTTGTTCGGCTTTGGAAATTTTGTAACCTGTAGTTTGAACATGTATGATGGGTGGGGTGCTAGCATGCAGCTCATCACCGTGGCTAACCGGCAAAGCTTCGGCTATAATTACACCAAGTTGATTTTCTAGAAGAAAATTATACAGCCATTATTAGTAAATATTTCTGTTTTGAATATATTTACTTGTTTATTTTGTGTTATGTATATGTGCCATGTGATACTTTTTATATTCTTTTGAATACATTTATTTATCACACATCATGAATTATGTATGGGCTCTCTAAATCCTGTAGACCTTAGACTTAACATCATTGAGAGGCTCATATTTTTTTGTTTTCCCTAGCATATGATTTTCTGGATGAATGAATGAATGTTTGGTATAAATTCTGAAAATTTGCATATACCATAATCCTTAATAATGCTAGGATGCTTCTAAAAATATTTTTAATAACCATCCACTATCTTTTTGCACCTTGCTACTCGTTTACATGTAGTAAAACTTATATGCACATGATCCAAGTTATATTAATATGCATGCCATAAAAAGAAGAAGAAATATCCCGGAGTTACCTCGAATAGTAAATTATTTGTTATGGTCATTATTTAATCCATGTAGGATATTTTGCTACCATTGAAGTGTAGTAAACTCAGTATAAATATTTCTTAATTACTCTCTGAAATGAGTATATGGCCGATAGAAGTAACAAATACATTGTGGGACTCCACGCATGAGTAAAATCCCAATATTATGATTACGGACTATCATATTGTATTGAAAAGTTGAATTTTCAAGCTTGTATATCTAACGCTGCTCTATAAAAATAGCTTGAAGCTTTGTATTAAATGTCTAGAAGACAAGATGGTAAATAGATTTTATCAATCTACATTCTCGAAGAAATGTCTCTTCTATATAGAATATCAAAGAGCAATGTAATACATTAAGTATTGATTTTACCATCAGAAACTACTCATGGAAATTGAGTTAGAATTTTTAGACAACTTTATAAACCAGGATATTAAGTTGCAGTAATTTTGTATATGTGGCTTGCATATGTTACACTGCTTGAAGGCGTGTGACTGCATATCATAACTCTTGAATATAAAGCATGAAGCTACCGCTTGTCAAGTATAGAAGTTTGACATGCGAAAATGGATATTATTTAGAACATATAAAGTTTCTCTTGAAGAACTTAAATCATGTGCTTATAGATTTGTTGTCTTTTAAATCCTGAAGTATTAATAGTAGTGATGGTGGTGCATTAAGTCTTAATTCTCGTTGAATTAAGTGGTTAATGGTTAATTTGTTAGGTTGAAGACTACTATGAAATACTTTATATTCTTAGTTGCAGTTCTTATTAGAATTTCTCATGGAATAAATTAGATTTATATGTTTCACATATAAACAATTGCCTGTTGCCTATCAAAATAAATTTTGCATTCATTTTATCCACAAAGAAGCCTTGAATAACCAAGAAGGTTATAGTTCTTTGTGCATCACTACCATGTAGGTAGATGGGAAACTGAATATTCTTAAGCACATGAACAATTGGACTATACCGGCATATTAATTAATCTTGAAAGAATCGATTTAGCCAAGAAATTGTATAATCCTAAGTGTTTAGTATTTTAGTCCAAGAACTTGAAGTTGTATCCTACCTAAGTCTATTGTTGTATATTAAATAGTACATTGGATATGTGAATTTTATGCCATAATCAATGAATACTAGAAGTATGATTAGATTCTATGAAGCATTAGAAGTGACTATTCATAGATGATGCATGAAGCAAATTGCTACTTGAAGTAGTTATGGCATGAAAAGGGGGGAATTTTTGGGTAAAGGCATAAGAAAATGTGGGTAATATATATACTTATTAGGCACAACCTTCCTTAATCTATCTTTAAGTGTATGTATTTGGACTTGAAGTTCATTACACTAATTGCAAGCAAGCTTGTAGCTTTGTATTTTGTTGTCATCTATTTTTTGGATTGAATACCGACATTCCACATTACACATGAATGTGTCTCACTAAGTTGCGTGCTCTAGTAGAGCTACAAGTATCTCCACTCTTGCATGAATATTAGCATAACAGCTATAATTATAGCTAGTAGCTACCTTTGCGCTTCCCCATAATCAATGGCTAGCTAGCATGCTATGTCTATATGGTTCCTGTTGAACTAAAGAATTATTTGCTTTCGATGCATCGTATGCATAAGCAATAGATTGGTCTACTGACGAGCAACCTAAGATCGTGGAGAGTGAGTTTATAAAATTTGCTCAATGGAGACTAACCTATTTGATGGGATGAATAATTGTGGAACTAAGATGGTGGATGACATAATTATGATGATTTCAGATTTATGAATAATAGGCATCAAGGGATTTTTCATTGATGGCAATTAGAAAATTCTAGAAGAAAATTCCATGTGAATTTGAATGTTGCATATTTTATATATTTGAAGTGTATGATCTTTTTTTGTATGAGTATTTGGATCAATGTTTTTGGCTATACAATTAAGAAGCTAGAGAATGAAATAGTTTTCTAAACTATGATTTGTGCATATTAGGGGAGAACATCCCCGATTTTTGTAGGAATGCTGAACATTCTTAAATGCACTTTAAGTATTCTAGCTTGCTGCATAATGAATAAAAACCCCCGTGTTCAAATATGTGCGTGAATATTTCCCATAGAATTTAATCATAGCATACATAAATGGGCCTCCACTTGAAGTTGGAGATATATGAATTTGAATTGTTTTAAGCCCATGATAGGGGATATCATTTGAAGTATGCTATTAATGATCTAATATTGGCATTAGGGGGAGAGAAAGCCTACTTTAAATGCCAAATATTATTTTCACGTATGAAAATGATCTTAAAAGAAAATATTCCTTGAAGCTTGAAACAGAATAGTATCACGCACTAAGTCAAACAATAATTTGACTAATGCTTTTGTGAAGCCCTCGAAGGCAGCATATGCCGATATTTTTTTGAAATGAGAGGAGTAACTTGAAGTTATAAACCGTAAGTTGTGTTTACTCGTAGTAAACTAAATGTTATATACTATCAAGCTAAATCTACGGGACGTTTGTGGGTTCTAGTTTAGTGTATACACATTAAATAGAAAAGAAATGGAACTCCTCCATTCTCGTGAAGAGAATGCCTCACGAAGAAGGTTAAACACCTCATGAAGAGGATCATCATGAAGATGACATCCAACACAATTAGCCAAGACCTCACTAGTGTTGGGTATGCAGAACAATATATCATCTCTTGTTTGGGAAATGACAGAGATAGAATATTCTCACATTGTGAGAGTATTGGGAGAAAGAAAATAATTATCGACAAACTACCTCTTTAATTGCAAATGTTTCTCTTATGAGAACCCTGATCCGAAAAATAAAGTCCATGGCAAAATCGCTTTGTAGCGATTATATCGGGTCAATGAAGAAAGCAATTGAGGTTGAATCTCCTCGTTAAGAAGAAATGAATGTTCTGCTATATCTCCGCAAATGAAACGAATGAATATCGAATATGCAGCTTAATTAGTGGATTATGAAAATCCATATAATTCTCAAAGAATGTAAATCGCAAACTTGTAGAAATCTCATACTAAGTATTAAAGTCTAAGATATATATATTCCTGAATGAATATTCAAGTCTTAAGAAGAGAATATCCTAGAAGGATTACAATCATTTAATGATTTTATAGTGAATAACGCTATGCAATTGTATACATCTCTCATCACTCATGCAGTAGAGAATGTATATCGTAGAAGAGAATTATTAATTCACTAAGAATGAAAGTACATCCTTGAAGGAATTAATCCATGAAGGATTTACCACTCAATTCTTGAATAAACACCATTCATCCCTGAAGTGAATATTGACCGAAGAAAAAAAAATGAGGAATCTTAAACACCGTGAAGGTTTCATCAAAACACTTAGAAAGTGTATGAAAAGCCAGCAATGTAGTGTTGATATCCTCTATATACCATGGAAGGTATAAGAATAATGGTGGTTTTGGCAATTGAATTATCCCCTAAATGCCAAATGCAAGGCTGAATTTGTACAATCAAAATCTCAAGATTTATAGAATACATTTTGAAAATCCACTAAGGATTAATTATAAGTATCCAAACTCTAGTATAAGTTTGATACACTATCTAGAAGATATTGAATATTAATTTATTTAACCCCATAATCCTCTCGAAAGGATCTATTTCTCTGAAGGATAATATTTATTTGTTTTGCACAACTAATAGGTGGTTATTATGCATGAAGCATATTGCTCCCATATAATTCATAGAAGAATTATGAGCCAACTTTTATTTACACATGTTTATGAAAAAGTGTGGTTTGAACAATGAAGTTCAAAGTTTGGCTTTATGAGGGGAGCATATTTTATTGAATCTGCCTCTAAGGTAAAACCACTAGAATTACAAAGATCGAGAAGATCATATTTGCTAAAACACCTAAAGTTTATACGTAGATTATGAAGATCAATATCTATTCATGAAGAATAGAATATTCTGAAGAATATATGATCAAGAAGGTTAAATGTTGTACTCTTTTTTCCCTATGTGAGTTTTTACTCGAAGGTTTCTCACACAAGGTTTTTAATGAGACAACATGTGCAATACAATTAACGAATGCGATGTACTCTTTTCTCCAAGAACCGTTTTTTCCCACTGGGTTTTTCGGGTGGAGTTTTTGATGAGGCATATGCATATCGTGGTAATCGCCCAAGGGGAGTGTTGTAAAACACACGGACTCTGTCCTAGAAGGAAAGGAGAAGGAGGAATCATAATCCTAGTCCGTTTGTATGTGGGCTCTTACCGAAACTCTTAGCCCTTAAGCAGACTATATATACGTGGGAGCTCTATGTTGTAATTACGTTTATTCAGATGAATAAATAATATTCTCCCTATCTTGTGTCTACTTGCTCTACTTCTTTCATCTACGTGTGATAATGAGAGACGGAGAGGGAAGGTCCTAACCGCCGACGACGCTGCGTTTCACAAAGTAAACAATAGCTAATCGAATGTAAAAGACCCTACTCCATTCTTGACCCTTCGTGGTAGGAACTCTAAGGTTTCATTTTTTCTATTTTTGTTGCATTTGTGTTCTTTTTTTTTTAAAGAAATCCTGAGTTGTGTTGTTGTAACGCATATAAAAGATACTTTGATTATTACCGTAGGGCGACACTATATTCACTTTGCCTAGTGATATGTTATCGTGGTAAAAAGTTATTTTTCGTAGCATATATCAGTTGAGCCTGTACAGATCAATTTTCTACTAGTTTTTGCCCCTTGTTACCACTTGCACATATATATGCATTCAAAACTTTTTATACTTGGCATACCCAGTGGCGAAATCCTGGCTCCGCCACTCGCCTCGACCGGCATCGTGCCCGGCCCGACACCCTGGCCGTCCTCTCGTTTGCATTTGAGATGAAGAAGAAAAAAAGGACTCAAATGTAATTTTATTTCCCTCTCAAGGTTCCTGATGTAAAAGAGTCAGAGATAACAGTTTTCCGTTTAAGGCTCGGTGAATTTCGGAATAAGCTAGCGGTCCCTCTGCAAAGTGTTTGTCCTATATGGATTTCCGTTTTTCTTGTATTCATGTATGGATGAATCTTTGGAAATTCATAACTTGAGCTAGGAGTATCCTTTTGAGTGATTCAACTTGCAGTGTGCTTTTTATAAAGTCTAGTTTCTTCTAAAAATATTAAATGGCATGCTTGTTATGTTTTTATATGTAGCTTTAAATAAAAGTGTTTTATTCTTGTTTTAGAGATAAATGCATAAGTGATTGTAGGAAGGTCATAAAAATGTGAAACTTGTTTTGTTGGTCTTCTTATGACTTTCTATGTCTAGGAAAAATAGGTTTGACCCTATGTTCTGTGTAAGAAATGTGATGTTTGTTGTAGACCTAGTTTTATGGCTTGTCTTATAAAAATAGAAAATGCTATTTATATGTGAAGTTTTGAGTTGCTACTTTTGTACATGCTTTATTTGTGTAAAAGTAGCTTTGTGTTAGGAGAAATATGTTGTGTGTAACTTTTCATAGTGTAAAGTGTTTTTATGTGTTTAATAAGTAGTTCCTTGCCATTTTTATAGAAAAATGATGTGATCATATTTTTGTCTTGAAACTTTGTTGAGGTTCTGTTTAGGTCATTATTATGCTTCTCTAATTTTATTAGAATTTTCAGAGTACTTTCATAATAGTACCTTGTTAGCTTGAAGTGCTTTTTAGTTTGGGTGTTGGATAGTGTTTACATCATTTCATGATTTTGCATCCTTTTTGAAGGGTGATAATATTAGATGTTTTGTAGGGTGTTGTCTTATCTTGCTGCCTGACAAGTTTCATAGCCATCTAAGATATGGTTTGTGAATGGTGGCTATTCTTGTGAGTTTCTTTTAATTAGAAAAGTTGCTGTTTTGCTGGAACAGTTTTGATTGTGGGATCTGTTTGGCCAGTTTAGAGTTGGAGTTAGTCTTTGGGCCCTGAAAGTGTTTTGTAGAAAATTTCTTAAGCTTTCTATAGAGTCTAAGTTTGCTATTTTAGGAGTTATAGAACTTTAGTTATGAATTATTTACTGAACTGATGGGTGTAGTGTTTAGTTGCTGGAATTTTTGTTGAAGTACATGTTTACCTTATTTAACATGTTTTCATGATGCTTGTATATGTGCAGTAGCTTAGATGAAGATGTATGATGTACCATGCTTTATTTCCTTGTTTATATTTCTCGCATTCATACATATGCAAAAGATGCATCTCAATTAGGTGCGTTAGATGGATCGAGAAGGACATGGTAGTGGAGCCGAACATGAAGATGGTGCAAGCTAACTAATTGCCTTGAGTCATATACCG
The DNA here is from genome assembly GCA_015847255.1 of Hyparrhenia diplandra. Classification (NCBI taxonomy): domain Eukaryota; kingdom Viridiplantae; phylum Streptophyta; class Magnoliopsida; order Poales; family Poaceae; genus Hyparrhenia; species Hyparrhenia diplandra. Next base: position 172,972 of record JADLZK010008990.1, on the reverse strand, counting down.
TGCAAGCCCTGCATTTCCACTTCCTATTATTTGATAAATGTCATTTACAAATGTTATTATTTTATGTATGTTGCATTAAGTGATAGGAGTTGGATGAAACCCTTGTTGCACATTACCTTCCTTGTCCACCCACTACCGTAATCCTGAATTGCCTTGGCGGCCAGAATTTCCTTGAGTACCAAAAATCAAACCGCCAAGGAAAGGATAGTTTCCTTGGCGGTTCTACACCGCACTCAAGGAAACATATATTCCTTGACCGTTTATGTAAACCGCCAAGGAATATGTGTGCTTCCTTGGCGGTTTTTGAACCACTGCCAAGGAAAGGACCCATTTCCTTTGGGTGTTATTCAAAACCGCCAAGTAAATTATCATTTCCTTGGGGGTTATTGTTTTTCTTGGAGGTCAACACCCAAGGAAATGCTTATGAGTATTTTGGTGCATCCGACAGAAAAAAAACAATAAAATCTTAAAGGTGTGTAAAAATCCTAAAATTTGGCATGAGATGAAAACATGGTTGTATTATGTTGCCATAAAATTTTCAAATCATATTAACAATGTATAGTGTCACTTTGCTTAAAATTTTCACAAATCCATACATCTCTCATATAGTTACATAATAACTATGTGAGGGATATTATCCATTTGCCAACAATGTATAATTCCACTTTGTTTAAATCATTTGACTTTTTATACAAAGATTATACATCCAAATCATGTTGTCATGAAAGTTTGTAGAATTTTCTAACAAAGTTTTGATATTATTATATATTATCTTATGATAGTTTGGAGACAAAACTATAAATCATCTCTAGCAAATAAATTATTCTTTTGTCTAACTCCAATATATTGGCTTCAATTAAATGTATGATCCAAAATAACATTTTATGATTTTTTTAATTCTAACTAGAGGTACATACAGCTAAATTTGGCGCTCGAGAACCGGGGTGCCTCGGTGTGCCGCAAATAAAGAATTTCTAGGCTGCGTGCCCCAAGATCTCTAAATTGGTTTTGGCTAATTGATGACATCCTTAGGACTAATCTCTATGCTAAGTGTTGTGTTAGTTGGAGATTGGTCAAGCCAAGGACGATGCATGGTGGTCATGGTGGATGGATCGAGATGATTCAAATGATGATCAAGTGCATGACTTGGAGTGGATGGTGGATCAAAATGGGCTCAAGGCAAAGGTATATCCATAGGGCCATTTTGATTTTACACTCAAGACACCATAGAGGGTGTGAGTGATTATAGGATCGATAAGCCGTACTATAAAGAGGGAAAAACTATCGCATATATCGGGTCCTCATGTGTGCCTCTAGGTTCAAAATCATTTGCATGCATTCTAACCTAGAGAGCTAACCCAACCTTCGAATTGATTGTGAAAATGCTAACACACGAGCACATGGTGATGTACACATGGTGGTGTTGGCACATTTACTGGCGGTGATGGTTGCAGGGGTTGAGATGGTGATGTACACATGGTCGGCGTTTTTGAGAAAATGAAACGTCTATTTTCTATTGCGCCGGATGCATCGTGGTGAGGTAAAAACATGCTAGTCCTTGTTCTCAAGTTGGTACACTTGGTGGATAGCATGTTGGAGCAAAGCGGCAAAGGAACGACGAAATTAGCGGCTACAGGCTGGCCGGGACGCGGTGACGGACCCGCGACGGGCCGCACGTTTTTGACCGGGCGCCCCGTAGGTGCGTCGCGCGAGCATGTTTTCGGGGTTCGGCCGAGGGCCGGCCGGACGCACCGACCGGATGCTTCCGGTGCTGACGGAAAGCACCGATCGGACGCGGACCGACCCGCCGGCAGCCCGGTCGGTTCAGGTTGGGGTTGTCGGTTGTGACCGGACCCACCCGCCCGGACTCACCGGTGAGTCCGGTCGGTGTGTCCTCGATCCGGCTGATTTGTGCGTGATTGCACCCCAACGGCCACATTTCGTGGTGGGGGTATTTATACCCCTTTGGCCGGCTCTAGGAGTTCTCTTGGTCATTTTGAATCAATCCTAACACCTCTAGAGCTGAGCACTCATCCTCCTCCTCACACCTTTGCTTGAGAGCATCCATTCTAGTGCGTTGAGGTGATTCAAGTGCACTTTGCTTTGATCATTGCATCTAGTGGCACTTGTGGATCGTTGTGAGCGGTGGGTTTTCTTGTTGCTCTTGAGAGCACCACTCCTAGCCGGCTTAGTGATTGGTGGAGGCGTTGGCAAGAGTTGGTGATTGTTCTTGGCCACCTCCGGTGATTTGTGAGAGGACCGTGCATCCTCGTCGGGACGACGAATTGCAAGATAATACATTGCTCGTGTCGGTGAGTACCTCTCATTTGCTTTGGGTGCGGTAAGCCTAAAGGCATTTGGCTTGGAGTGAGCTCCACACCGACCCACACGTGAGAAGGTCGACACAAACGGAGACGTAGCTTGACGGGTGCTCAAGTGAACTTCGGGATAAATCATTGTCTCCACTTGTCTCTTTGTTGTCCCTTGGTGATTGGCAACGATTTGGTTATCTCATTGTGTCATCTTGGTGATTGGATTGACTAGCATCGACATTGTGGTATAACTCTTCTACACTCTTGCATTACTTTCATAGATAGTGTAGTTTGAGTAGCCTTGCTAGTTGCTTAGCCTTGTTTAGAGTAATCTAGCTTGTTCACCTAGTTGGTAAAGTAGCGACTTATCCTTTGTGTGTGAACTAGAGATCATAGCAACTAGAATTGTCAATAGGAGGCTTGCCGACAAGTAGAGCTAGAGCAAACGCTGCGTTTATCGCCTTTTGTTATTCTAACAAGTTTGTCTAGTGTTTTGTAGAAATTTTTTTATTAGGCTATTCACCCCCCCTCTAGCCATTTAGGACCTTTCGATGCCTCCTCCCCCAATGGCGTAGCGCAAGATGGACACGGACACGGCGGGTTTATCCCGGTTCAGGCCAACGGGGCCCTACGCCCAGCGGGTGGTGTCTGCTGCGTGTTACCTCGCTCAAAGGAGAGCTTGTAGTAGGGGTTACAAGCGGTGTGAGGGAGAGATGCTGGTCTCAAGCCCCACGATCGTGGTAGTGGTGGTGGTGGTCGGTTTTCTCTCGCCCGATCCCCCTAATGGGGCATTACTCCCCTTTTATAGGAGGAAGAGGGAGGTAATGTTTACATATGTGGGTGCCTAGGTGGCTAATTCGAGGGCTATACTTGTTGCATGTGCGCGGCCGAGGGTTGGTTGGCTTGGATGTCGTTTTGATGAAGACACGCTGCCTCTTGATCCGGTGGCGGGCGTGCCGTTCCCCGGGGTGTGGCCCCGAGGGTCTCGTGAGGCGTCCCTCACAGCCCCATGGCGGGGGGCCCTGGGACGCCGGGTTATGGTGTGTCATGAGCCCGAGGGTCCGCCCAACGTGGGCGTCTTGGCTGTGTTTCGGGAAATGAAACAAAGGTTGTCCCGGTTTTCCGTCTTTGGCGGCGTAACATGTCACCGGTTCAGCTTTGTGTCCCATCGGTCGGATTTGGGAAGGATCGGCAGCCCGATTTGACTGGGCGTCGATCGATGGCCCTGGGCGCCTGCGTCACGCTGCTGTGCCTTCATTAAATACTGATTGTTTCCTTCCTCTAGACGGAACCTCCCACGCCCGAGGGCCGCGACCAGGTGAGTAGGTTGGGCCACCTCGCCGAGGATTGAGAGCTGGGTCTCCCTCGGGCGGCGGGATCTTCGCCGGGGTGGTGAGCTGAGCCACCCTCGGGCGGGGGAGGCCATCCCCGCCGAGGGGTGGTGAGCTAGGTCACCCTCGGGCAAGACGGAGATTTGGGTAGAGTCCGGGCCTTGGGTCGCTTTGGTGATGACGTGGAGCGTTACGGTTCTCGCGTCTTGTAAAGGTCGCTCGACCTTGTCCTTCTCGCGAGTGAGGCTCAGCCGTCGTGGTGACTCTGTGGGCCGCTCGTGGAGGCGACTCAATCTTCATGTATCTTGCCCGTGGCTCCTTTGGCCTGGTCCGTCTTTGTTGGGCTGTCCTTCTAAGTGGGATGATGGCGGGCTGGGTTTCTTTCGGGCCGATGGGCGGCAGATTCTCGTTGTTTGGAGAATGTCTCGGGGCCCAATATTTGGGTCCCCCGACAAGAGCTTCGAGCCCCCGAGCGAGTGTGGACTCGCCGGGGTTGTCCGCGTTCCCTCGCCTTGTTTTTTCTCGTGGTGGTTCGCTTCAATGGGTGCGGCGCGGCCACCCCGTTGAAGCCCCCAGGGCCTCGAATGGAATGGCGGATTCCTTCGAGGGTCTTCTATACCTCACGCCGGCAAGGCCGAAACAGCTCTTAAATTGCGCTTGTTTGTGCGGAGTCTCGCTTGTTTTTGCGTGGGCTGCCGAAGCCCGCTTATGTCTTGCAAGGTCGTCCCCGGCTTCCTCGACTTTGATTATACGCTCCTCTGTCGCCCCCTCGAGAGGGAGGAGGAGGGGAGATACACCTCGGTGCCCCCGAAAGCGACCGTGGTGCACTCCGTTTGAACGTTGTAACGGGTTAGTTTAAGTGGGTTGCCGTGTTCTGCCGGAGCAAGGGTCGGCCGCGCGCATCTAGGATTCACCCCATGAGAACCTCTGCATCGCTTAGCAGATCCCGGTTTGACGGGTCAACCCCGAGGGCCTGTAGGCCTCCCACGGATGGGACATCTCTATAAGCGAAACCCGCGGGTCTTAAACACGTTCAGAAATCCAGGCCTCGAGGGCCCGGTATAGCCGGTTGTGCATTTCCATCCCGTCCCCTGGTTCGGGTTATCCCGAGGCGCGTAGAAACCCCTGTGGGGCCCAGCTGGCGCAACCTCTGGAACAAAGTGCACGTTGGCGTGCGTCAGCCCGAGGCTCGTTTGGCCCCCCGCTGAGGCGGAACCGGGCCAACGGACTGACTTTTGCCCCTTAGGGCTCGGCGCCGCCGGATATGGATGGCCGGACGGTTTTACCCCAATGGAAGACGAGCGTCTCCTTGCGCGCCCGAGGCGGCGTGGCGGTTCGCAGTCCGATGGGGCGTGGCCCCGTGGCTCTTGTCGAGGCAGTAATCGAGCGCCCGTCAAGGTGCATTAATGCTTTTGAGTGACGGCTCCACCGCGGGCTGGCCGAGCCGTTGGATGAGCGGTTCCCGTTCCATCGTGGGCCGCCCATTCCGGTGCGTCGGTTCGTTTGCTTTCGTGCCGGGCGGTTTGCCTTCCCTTCCCTATAAATATGGGGGTCGTCGGGTGGCGGCGATAGTTGCTCCTTTGTTCTTGCCATCGCCTTCTTGCCTTCTTGCTGCAGCAATTAGGAGATAGAAAGAAAGATAGGGAGAGAATAAGGGAGAAATCCACTTGCCTTGTGCTCGTGTGAACGGTGTTGTCACGGCGGTTCTCGTTCCCTCCTCCCGTTCATCCATGGCGCACCGGTGGCGGCGACAACACGAGGGGAGGTGCTCGATGCCGAAGCCGTGGCCGAGAACGGCGGCGACGGAGGAAAAGCTTCAGCGCCTTGTCGAGGAAGGGCTTCTTCGCCCCCTCGTACCAATGCCGAGCGGCGGAGTGGATAGCTCCGGATTGGACGAGAAGGAGCCTAACCCTCCCCCCCGATGGCTATGTGGTGAGCCTTGATCGATCTTCACCGGGCGTGGGTTCGGGATGCCGGCGGGCGGTTTATCCGCGCGATCCTTCATTACTACGACATTGAGCTTCACCATCTCGCCCCGAACTTCGGTCTCCTGGCCGCCATCTTCGCCACCCTCTCGTGAGGGATTCCCGGGGATCGAGCCGCATTGGGACCTTTGGTTGTGGTTTTTAAGGCGGACCTTACCACTTTGCCCGTCCGGATAAGTGGTTGGGGGTCCCCTCGGCGGATCATCCTCGGTTGGAGGGCTCGGCGGCGATCCCGCGGCTCGAGATGGGGGTGTGAACGCAGCGCCGCGTGGTCGCCGCCTTTCATCGGCGTCGGGTGTTGCCATTGATGGCTCGCCCTTTGCTCATGTATCGGATGACATCCTCGGGCCGCCGGGTCTTGAAGAGTCTCGGATGTCCTCCCTTCGCTTTCCACCGATGGCCTCGGCCAAGAGAGTGAAGGAGGCATTGGGGGTCCAATACCCCGCCCGAGATCCCTGTGAGATCCCTATCGCCCCGCCCGTGGGTACATCTCCTTGGTAAGCGCCTTTTGGTTTCAAGCGTTCTTGTATTGTCTTGTTGCCACCATGTTTGCCGCCATGGTGGTTCTTACTCCGCCTTCTTGCGGGTCGATTGAATTATCACGACTCTCCTCCGCCCGTGCCCAATCTGATGCCGGGCGCCGTGGGTGGCGGACCGTGTTTCGAACGGCGGGAGAGAGCGCGCGCCGAAGAAGGAGGAGAAGAAGAAGAAGAATGTGGCCCGCGCCAACCGCCGGGCCGAAAGCGACAGCAGGGGGGATGCCGCTGATACCTCGACCACCGGGAGGATGAGGATGAGGAGAAGGACGAGTTCATCATGAACTCGTCGGACGATGATGTGGGGGCTCGTATTGGCCAGAGCCCTGGGGTTGCCGACCCACTCGGGACTTCGCTATGAGCCCGAGCCGAGCCTGCGTCGCTGGGTTCTTTGACCAGCGTGCGGGAGTTCCTCCGGCCAGAGACCCCCCGGGACCACCGGTGGCTCGGGGTTTTACCCGCGTGGGTCACCGTGCTACATGGCGAGGCTCGGCGGGATGAGCCGACGTTTCCAGCGTGGGCTCCTCAAGATCGCAAGGGCGTGGTTCGAGGTGAGGAACCGGTGACCCCCGTCCTGAACCGGCTTCCGTGCGTCACACGAAACCGTGGAGGGGAGACGACCCGTGCGTCAAGTCACGACGCCCGGGTCGCGATCTTCCCCGCCTCGGCCACACCGAGGCGATCCTCGGGCCTCGTGAGTCCCTTCGTGTTTTTTCGCGATTAGCTTCTCTTCCGGTATTTTTGGCTTCTTTACGGCGTTCTTGACTTGAGGAAGCGGGGGCCCCACTGTCCTTGCATCCCAAGAAGGCTCGAAGGCCCGATCGCAAAGCCTCGGTAGGGGCAGCCGCCGGGGGTCGTCTCACCAAGACGTCGTCCCTGCGTTGGGCTCCCGTGGTGTTAGCCCCGAGCCTCGGGAGGGCCCGGGCCCGAACCGGACGGCCGAGATCTCCCAGGTGGTACAAGCCTATGGCGGTGATGGCGGAGTCGTCCACCCGGCCGATGGTGATCGACTTCGAGAGGGCTCGGCTAGGCTGCGTGATGCCAGCTTCGGCGCCGGGACTCACGACGAGGCCGCCCTCCCGAGGAGCCAAGCTCCTTCGTCAGGAGTTTTCTTAGGGAGGAGCTCTTCGAGGCGGCGGAGACGAGGCCCCCACATGCGCCGGCTCCTGGCCGATCCGGGGGTTCATGAGGGATACAATCCCGACTTCCGTTGCTTCATGCGCTCGGGTCGACGGTCCTTGGCGAGGCATGGAGTCCTCAGCAATGGTGAGGATTGTGCCCGTGGTCAGCAATGAAGGACCCCCGACTTTTATTGGTCGGGTTCCCGAGCTGCAGGGAGTTGCCGGTGGAGGCGATACTCCCCACGAGCCAACCGGGTGGTCCTCCCTTGACCTTGGGTGACGTGCCGGGGGTCCGGCCGCCGTGTGGTGATCGACGATCGTCCCGAGGTCCCGCTGTGGAAAACTCATGAGCGGATTCGCCAGGTGGGCCGGCGACGGCCTTGCGAAGATTGGCGACGCATTGACCGGGCGTCGTGGGGGCCGACGCGGTGAGTGTCTTGCCGCTATTCCCCGCCTCCCGTCTTTGTGTATGCATCGTAATCCGTGGTGTCCCTGTTGCGAGTCTCCGGCAATTCGCCGGGAGAAGTCCGAGCTCCTTCGCCGAACGTTCTGAATGGAACGCCCCCCAGGCGGGAGCCGGTGAAGGCGATCCCAGCCCGAGCGAGACGCCCCGGCACTACTCTTGCCGTCGGGAGGGAGTGCCGAGCCGCGACTCGGAGGCCGAGGTCGCCAAGGCCCGGTCCGAGGCCAACAAGGTGGCGGGCCGAGATGGCTCGGATGAGTCAAGATTTTGAGGACGCTCGGGGCGGTCCCTCCGGCCCCGGAGGAGGCCCATGGCGAAGGGACCGATCCCGGGAGGAGGCGAGGAAGCGGCGGAGATGTGCGACGCCTTAAACACCCGCATCGGGAGCTGGTGTCCGAGGGGAAACCCTCGGGAAAAGGAGAAGGACCAGCTCCACAAGTTGCTCGCGGAGGAGCACAACGTGACGCCGGGCCGGGTAAATCGGCGCCAAGGTACGTCTTCCCCTCGGTAAGTTCTACTGTCTTTGATCCCTTCATCTTGTTGACGTCGCTTTGGTGCCTGTTTACCAGAAGCGGAGAAGGTCCGGACCGAGGCCGTGGAGACCGCGGCTACGCTTGCCAGTGGGCGGAGCAGAGCGTAAGTCATACCGAGAGCCGGAAGAGGCCCCGTTCTGACTTTATCCGCCGCGGGCGACAACCTCGAGGTTGGGCCCTCGCCGCTAGCCGCTGAGCCGCCGCGGCGGCTTCCTCGTGTCCCACTCGGAGCGCTTTCGGACTGGCGTGCGGGGGACGTGTATGGCGAAGTTCTGTTCGCATTTCTTGGTGGCGCCCGGGGCAACAACAATGTCGCGGGTGGCTTTTCCCCGGCCCGACGACGACGCCGGCCGACCACTGCCGAAGGCGGCCGATGCCGCACGGGACCAAGGAGTTGTACGACTCCGTGGATGGTGCTGCAACACGGCTGGCCTCTCTCTTTGAAGATGAGGTGTGCCCTCCGTATTCCCCCATAGAGTCAAGCTATGAGGCGGACACGGAGATGCTGGATGCCTTCTCCGAGGATGCGCCGACAGGCCGACGCTCGCCCGGGGATGCTATCACGAGGATGTTTCCTCCGCAGATGTCGCTTCGGCGGCCGATCGTGAAGCGCGGGTGGACGAGGCTCGTGACGCCCCCTGATCTCCCCTTGTATGAAAAGATTGAATGTGTGAGAAATGTGTACATAAACAATAGTGCTGCCGGGGCTGCGGACCTCGGCCGAAAAGGTTTATGATTAAGTTGCGTTTCTCGAATTTCGCTTATTGTGTGGCCAGGTCGCTTTGCTTTCTCCGCCACGAGATATTGAGCATGGATGCCATCGGGGCGGTCCGCAGACGGGTGCCACTAGGGGCGGTCCGCTTGACTCGGCTATCTCACTTAGGATTTGTAAGGCAGCTTGACCTTCGCAACTTAAACGATCGATTCAAGTGTGCCTTGTGGGAGAACTTTTTTCCTTGAAAAAAAAAGTTTCGAAAAAAGAAGAGGAGGGGGTCCCCGAGGGGGGTCCCCCGTGTAGCCCCCGAGGGAGTTTTAGTCTTGTGCTGGACGAGGCTAAGACTCCCTTAAGGTATGCACAAGAAGCTTCTCTTCGTAAAAGATGTAAATCTTTTATTGAGCGAAAAAGAACATAAGTGTTTGACTTCTAGTGCGAGGTTAAGGGTAGAAGTGACGTAGCTGTTCTATGTTCCAAGCGTTGGAGTAGACTTCGCCCTTCTCATTCTTCAACTTGTAGGTTCCGGCCTTAGTATTTCGGCGATGAAATATGGCCCTTCCCAAGGTGGTGTGAGTTTGTGGCCCCTTGTTATCCTCGGCCACCGATGCGAGGTCGTTGACTAGGAACTCCCGAGGCTTCAGCCGCTTGGCATGATACTTGCGTAGAGCTTGTTGGTATCTTGCTGAATTCAAAAGTGCGACGTCTCGGGGCCTCATTGACTTGGTCGATGGAATCTTGCCTTGCCTGCTGGTTGCCCCCGCCGTGTAGGCTCGCAGCCTTGGGGACCCATATTCAATGTCTGTGGGCAAGATCGCCTCGGCTCCATAGACTAGAAAGAATGGGGTGAAGCCCGTGGCTCGGCTTTTCGTTGTTCGAAGGCTCCATAGTACCGACGGTAGTTCCCGGTACCATTTCTTCCCGCTTGGTTCAGTGATTAAAGATCCTTGGCTTGAGTCCTTGTAGGATCATGCCATTGGCACGCTTCGACTTGACCGCTTGGTCCTTGGGTGGGCTACGGCGAGGTGTCAACCCGGATGCCGTAGTCGCCACAAAAGTCGAGGAACTTTTTCCCACGGTTGGTTCCGCGATCCGATGATGGAGTTTGGGACTCCAAACGGGCAATGATGTTCGTGAAGAACTTCACCGCTTCCTCCGTCCGAGGGTTCACCACAGCTCGGGCTTCGATCCACGTGGAGAACTTGTCGATGGCTTACTAGGACATGAGTGTGTCCTCCAGCGCCCTTTTCAGGGACCGATCATGTCGGTGCCCCACACTACAAATGGCCATGTCGAGGTATGGTCTGCAGGGCTTGCGCCGGTAGATGCGCCTTTGCGTGCGAACTCGACACCTGTGCAAAAGACGACCTCGCTCAAGGCCCCTGCATCCGCCGAGGGCCGCATAGAAGCCTTGTCTCAAGACTTTACCGACAAGAGTCCTCGGCCGCATGATGGCCACACTCCCTCGTGGGTGTCTTTAAGCAAATTTTGCCCTCCGCCGGTGGTATGCATCGCATGTATACTCCCGAGGCTCCTTTCTTGTAGAGTTCTTTTTTGTCTCCAATTAGCGCCAAAGGACTTTGCCCTTCGGGCCAATCAGCGAGCCTCGGTCTTATCCTCGGGTAGTTCTCCCCCGAGAGGTACTCCAATAGAGGTTCTCTCCGTCCGGGTCTTGGTCGATTGCCATAGCTTCGGGCGCGGTTTGTTACGAAGTTGTTTTTGAGCCCCCGAGGGTATTTCCAAGGGAGTGTACTTAACCGAGGGCTCGTTGAGATCTCGGGTGAGTACGTTCGGGAACGGTACCTCGTCGCAGCTACCTTGGCGAGTTCGTCCGCAGCTTCATTGTAACGTCTTGGTGTGTGCTTGTGCTCAAGCCCGTAGAACATTTCCTCTAGTTTGCGCACTTCGGCAATATGCTTCCATCTTGGGGTCGTTGGTACGCCGAGGCCTTCATGACTTGATCGATAACCCCGCCGCGAATCCCCTCTGGTTTCCAACCGCCGATCCCGAGGTCTGCTGCGATCCGGAGACCATTGACCAGTGCCTCGTATTCTCGCGACGCTGTTGGAGGCCGGAAATGCAGCCGATGACGTGACTCGTGTGAACCCCGAGGGGTGAAATGAAGAGCAAACCCGCCCCGCACCCGCCTTCATCATTGACCCGCCGAATACATGGTCCAAAGCACTCGGCTTGGATGGGTGCCGGGGTAATTGCGTATCGCCCATTCGCCAAAATCGCCAAGACTTGAGACTTTATCGCTTTTGCGCAGGCGTAAATGATATTGTTCGCCCATGAGCTCCACCGCCCACTTTGCCACTCTTCCCGTGGCCTCTCGGTTCGATGATTTCCCGGGGGGAATGAGGATACCACGGCAACCGGGTGCGCGAGGAAGTAGTGGCGTAAGTTTTTTCGCGTCCAAGATTTATAGCGCATACATAACGCTTTTGCATCCGCGAAGTACCGAAGTCTTGGTGTCGAAAGCACCTCACCGATGAAGTAAACGGGCGTGAATTGGCAACGTGTGCCCCTCTTCCCCGACGCTCCACTACAACCACGGCACTCACTACCCGAGTAGTGGCTGTAATGTAGAGGAGCAAGGTCTCTCCGGGTTTGGCGGCACCAGGACCGTGGGCTAGTCGAGAAGCTTGAGGTTGCCGAGGGCTTCCTCACCGGGGTCCGTGCAAAGCGCCGGACTTGGGCGAAGGAGCCGATAGAGGGAGGCCCTTTCCCCGAGGCGGAAATGAACCTCGCTTAATGATGCCAGGCAGCCCATGACCTTCTCGACTCCTTTGAGGTCTCGGACTGGCCCCATCTTGGTGATTGCATCAACCTTGATCGGGTTTGCTTCGATGCCTCGTTGAGAGACGATGAAACCCAAAGAAGATCCCTCGGGGACCCCAAATACACATTTTTTTCGGGGTTGAGCTTGACTCCTTCTTGTTTAGACATTCGAAGGTTTCCCCGAGGTCTCCCACGAGGTCCGCCGTTTTCTTGATTTGACCACTATGTCGCCGACATAGGCTTCCACAATCCTTCCGATGAGTTCTCCAAAGATGATTTGCATGCACCGCTAGTACGCTGCCCAAATTCCTCAGCCCAAAGGGCATTGTGAGGTAGCAATACATCCCGAAGGGTGTTATGAACGAAAGTCGCGAGCTGGTCGGATTCTTTCATTTTGATCCGGTGGTAACCAAATATGCGCCGAGAAAGGACAAAGTTTCTCGCATCCCGCGGTGGAGTCGACAATTTGGTCGATTCGAGGCAAAGGAAAGGGAACTTTCGACATGCTTTGTTTAGACTAGTGTAGTCCACACACATCCTCCATTTCCCATTCTTTTCTCTCTACTAATACAGGGATTAGCTAACCACTCGGGTGGAATACTTCTTTATAAATCCGGCCTCCTGTAGCTTGTGGATCTCCTCGCCGATGATCTTCCGCTTGGCGTCATCAAAACGGCGCAAGCGCCGCATGATCGGGCTTTGAGCCCGCCGGATATCTAGGGAGTGCTTTCATGACATCCCCTCGGTATGCCTGGCATGTCCGAGGGTCCCCACGCAAACGCCTTGGCGTTCGCACGGAGGAAGTCGACGAGCACTGCGCCTATTTTGGATCCAGCTCCGAGCTGGCGGTCGGCAGCTTCTCCTTCGTTGCTTGGGATCGAGTGGGATCTTCTTGCCCCGAGGAGGGCTCAAAGCTCCCAGCGCGCCGCTTACCTCGTGCTCGATCGTGATCTCGTCAAAGCTCTTTTGCGTCGGCAATGAGTGCCTCGGCAATGGCGAGCGCCTCGGCATACTCCACGCTCTCTACATCGCACTCATATGCATGATGGTGCGAGGGGCCAGCCGTGATGACACCCCTCGCCCCGGCATCTTGAGCTTGAGGTAGGTGTAGTTTGGGACAGCCATGAATTTGGCATAGCAAGGCCGCCGAGGAGTGCGTGTGTGGTATGTACCTCGGACCCCGAGGATCTCAAAGGTGAGAGTCTCTTGCCTGAAGTTTGAGGGGTCCTCGAAACAGACCGGCAGGTCGACCGCCTGAGGGGCTTCGCTGCTTGCCGGGGACGACGCCGTTGAAAGCCGGCCCTCCCGGGCGGATCTTGACTTGTCTACCCCGAGGAGGTCAAGCCGCTTCCTCGTAGATGAGGTTGAGGCTGCTTCCTCCGGCCCATGAGGACCTTGGTGAGCCGGGTATTGGCAATGATGGGATCCACCACCACGGATAAGCCCCCGGGTTTGGGATGTGCCGAGGGTGATCCGACCGGTCGAAGGTGATGGCTTGATCCGACCACTTGCGTAGCTTCGGGATCGCCAGTTCGCCGCATACACCTCTCGCCGTTCCTTCTGCGTTGCCGCACCGACATGTTGCTGTGTTGCCGCCGGCAGATCATGAAGCGCTTGTTCACCTGGAAACCCTTGTTCCCCTCGGCACTTGAGCTTGGCGAAGTATTTGCGCCGAGGGTGTGCTTGAGCTTGGCGAAGTATTTGCGCACCGCTTTGCACTCCTCGAGGGTGTGCTTGACCGGGTAGCCGCGGATTCTCGCACGGCTTCTTGAGCATGCCGCCGGGTCGGTGGCGGGGGCGGGGCCCTGCGGTCGACCGCGGCCACCATGTCTTCATCGTCTCATGCTGGGGTTTGACCCTTGCCCTTGCGGGCTCTTGTCCTTTTTCTTCTTCTTCTTGCCCCCCCGAGGCCGGGATCCCTCTGGGTCCTCTTCCTTGCGCTTTCCCCCCGCCCGAGCCCTGATTGAACGAGCCCCGACGGCCTCCTCTCCGCTAGCGAACTTAGTGACGATGTCCATCAGCTCGCTCGCCTCGGTTGGAGTCCGGCGCCTAAGCTTCTTCACGAGATCACGGCAAGAGGTGCTGGCCAAGAAGGCCCCTATGACGCCAGAACTCCGCCACGCTAGGGGAGCTCGGTCCGTTGTTTGAGAAGCGCCCGATGTAGGCGCAAGGACTCGCCGATTCTGGCGGTTTTACCGAGGTCCCATGAGTTACCCGGCCGCAGTATGTGCCCCGGAAATTCCTCGGAAGGTCCTCTCCAAGTCTGCCCAGTTTGATATGAGGTCCGGTGGAAGGTGTTCCAGCCAGGCCCTAGCTGAGTCGGAGAGGTACAGGGGCAAATTTCTGATTATTACTTTGTCATCATGTGCCCCCGCGAACTGGCATGCCAGCCGATAGTCGGCCAACCACACCTCGACGAGTCTCCCCGAGTACTTCTCGATGTGGCTGGAGGCCTCGCGCAGGAGTGGTGCCCTCCTGATATCCCTTTGTGAAGGCCTGTGGCCCCGGTGGATCTGGGAGTACCCTCGGTCTTCCCGGCGCACTTGCAGGTCTCGCCCCGCCGTCGCCCCGAGGTGAGCCCCTCGCGGCGAGCTCGTTGTCGCCGATTTCTTCTCTCGAGGTCAGGTCGCGCCGGTTACGGTCTTGGCGGGGTCTTCGAAGCGCCCCCAGACGGGGCGGTTGTCGCAGTTGTCGACTAGGGCGTTCCCGGACCGCCTTGCCGAGACTCGGCTTTGTTCAGTCGGACGGAGCCCTCGCCGACCGCCCGACTCTCCCGCTGTTGTGACATCACATCTCGATCCCGAGGCGGAGCTTTCCGCCTGCTGTACCCTCGCCTGTCGAGTTGTCGAAGGCCCTCCCGAATGCGCCTTCCCCTCGGTGGTAGAGGGCTCGGGCATTTAAGCGCACCGGCATGGCGGTACGGCCGCCACGTTGAGGCCGGCTCGTTGAACGGGCAGCTTATGGGGAAGTGGAGGCACCCCATCGGGTCCGGCCGGCCTCCGCCGCCGCGACCGGGCGCCCTCGGGGCCTGCCCGTTGAGCTTGCTCCCGCTGGATGTTACGCCCGATGCGCCGGTCGCGCGGACTCGCTCGGATGCGATCCGCGATCCGCTTGGCGCGATTGGCCGGCGGCGCCGGGCGCTGCTACGGGCTGGACGGGCGGAAGCGCTGGTGCCGCGGCCCGTCGTGGCAGTAGTATGTCCGCCTCATCTTCGTCGGAGGCGTCGGTGAGGCGGCCTTTCTTTCACGAGATTTGACAGTGAGCTGTTGGTATTGAAATGCTGAAGTATTTCTTTTTGAATCTTGGGTCCAAAGGTTGAGTTGGCTTGCAATATACTATTCTGGATTTTGATTCTTATCCAGCAGTTGATTGACAAGAGGCAATATATTGTTCCAATGTTCATCTTCACATTTTTTAAGTCTAGTAAAACTGTAAAAGTAGTGTGATCTGTAATTTTTTGGATTATATTTCTTGACACTTTGACTATCTAGGTAAGTAGCTTGTGTGAAAGTCTCGCATGTGAGTTTGTCTTATTGGGAAGTAGACTTGAGCTGATCACTGCTGAATTATTTTATCTATGCAGTGTATCGAAATATATGTAGTGTGATACTCTTAGAGTGCACAGGTTTGGTTACACTTATGTAACACCGGTTGTTCTAGGAGTGTAGAGCAGTGTTGCTTTACTTCAAATTCATACCTGGATTTTGTTTATTTATCAGGTTTAAATATGTTTTGTCACCAGAGTCACTTGCAACATGTGGCGAGTTCAATAAATTAGGTGCTGAATTGATATATCCATGCAAATCTAGAGGCCCGAGGGTGTCCTATGCATACCTGTATATCAAATTTGATTGTGTTATCATGAGGCCTGCTGACTCATTTTGATGTAGGAATTTATCAAAGTCAAGTATGTCTTGTAGATACTAAATCCTGTTCCTCATGGATCTTTAAAATGGGCTTATGTTTTGTGGTGTTTTTTGACATGTTGTTTTGCTTCTGCAAGAAAAAGATGAGGGATCTAGAGCACAAGATTAAAGGGGAAGGTACATGCTCATGAACATAATACTAAGTTTAGCTTCTAGGATATTAGCTCCAGTTGGCATGAGTGATATTAGCTCAAAGTCTATGCATCTCTATTGTACGGATGCAATGCTACTAAGTTTATATCGACCTGAATATATTAATGTAAGTTGGACGATAAAATCATTTGACAGTTTTGATCTATGGGATGTAAATTCAAATGGTATCTACGATTTACATGTAATTGAAAAGTGTTTATGATTGGAATGCATGGTGTTCAGCCAGAGATACACGGACCAGTGTAATAAATGTTTATATGGATGTCATCATTGTCAATTTAGTTTGCTAAATAGAATACTACTATTGGAATTTTTTTTTGTTGCTCGTATGTATTTCCTTGAGAGTCAGCCTCCAAGGAAATCGACTACCTTTGGCGGCCAAGAACAGCCAAGGAAAATTGCAATTTCCTTGGCGGCTGTTGGCTGTCAAGAAAAACTTGTTTCCTTGGCGGTGTCGGCCGTCGAGAAAACTTGTTTCCTTGGCGGTTGCAACATTTCCTTGACCCTTTGGTAAATTAAGTCGGACTGCAATTTCCTTTGGCGGTCGGCCTCCAAGGAAATTATCCTTGAGTGTCGAAATCGCCAAGAAAACTAATTTTCCTTGCCCTCTATTCTTGAGTGTGTTTGCTTGACGGTTTATGGTCAAGGATCATTTCCTTGGCGGTTTTTTTCCCCTTTCCTTAGCGGTTTTTTGGCCCTCAAGGTAATCGATTCGGTAGTGACCTTTCATACCTGTTACCCCCGCTAAGTATAGGTTCGAATAGTTGCTTAGTTAAGTTGAACACTTAACGGTAGAAGTCAGGTGATGTAATCATCTGCGAGAGATAGGTGGAAACATGTTAAAATGAACTATGGTGTATCATGGATGTATCCGCTATTTTTGTAAAACAAAATTAGGGAGACCGGGCGGGAAAATGAGGCTACAGGACATGGAGGTCCTGGGAGTCGGTAGTCCCGTCTCGGTCGATTAAGGACTTGAGCTTAGAGCACTTCCTAATCATGTTGAACGCAGCCTATCACTTAGTTGGCCGACCCGGGTTGTCGACCACGAAGCCCGAGAACTCTATTCAAGCCGGAAATCCGAGGAGTATAAAGTGCGTCTCGGACGGGAGTCATCGAAGTTAGTCGATGGGCAAGGTGTTTAAAAGTCCTTCGCTGTTCCGGCGAGGTGATATCCCCGAGAGTACAGCGCTTGGCGCGACCGCGATACTTGAATGAGCGTAAGAAGGTGACCTAGGCCGCCTTTGCAAAGCGTGCGGGGTGAGTGTTAGGAATTTTTCCCCAGTGGGTAGTAATCGATTCGAGTTGCCATCGCTCCCGGATAGTGAGCACTTGACGGAACAGTTCCAATTTAGCACACAAATAAATAACTAATGATGATGGATAAGTGGTGATGGTTATAATGATGATGGTGTTGATCACCCCGACGGTGATGGTTGGACTTGTTCCAATAGAATAGGATTGATTGTTTCATCTTACTACTTGTTATAGAATAGATGCAAATTAATCTCTATATTATGGTCATTAAATTGATGCAAGTTAAATTGATTAGTACTTATGCCTTTATGCAAATGAGTCAAGCTAGCTCCACTTATAAAGCCTTGCATGATCCTTGGTGTCTTTTTATTTGAGTTATAGTCGGGTAAGTCTAGCCGAGTACATCCTCGTACTCGGGGTTTATTCCCAACCGCTGGCGGTGGTGAGATACCATGGTTGCCGCAAGAGTTGATGGACTCCTACCATAACGGAGGAGTTAGATCATGGGCATGATCATTCTTAGTTATCTTTTCTATAATGCTTTTTGTGGGATGTGATCAAGACCACGGCAATGTAACCTGTTCAGTTTCGCTCTTTGGTTTTAAAAGAAATTGCTTCCGCTACTTTCAAAGTTGTTTTGTAATAATAAATGAGACTCCGATGTATGGTAAGTAATTATTTATGTTGTAACCTGTGATGGCAAACAATGTGATACACTCAATCATTACGATCCTGTAAGTTGCGATGTTGGTTTGAAATCCTTCGAGATTTCGGATGGTCGCGATTTTATATGACCTCAAGTTTGAAAAGTTGGTCGTTTCTCGATCGATTTTTAGACTTGTGCTCTTATAATTTTGTGGTCCGTCACAGTCCATCCTTTGCCTAGCCGCCGCCCTTTGCTTGCTTGCTGCCGTTGGAGGAGCATGGGGAGCGGTCGGCGGTCGGAGGTCGAGCGGCGGAGCTCGGTCAGTGGGGACAAGGGGTGAGGTGACGCAGCGGCCGAGCGTGCTAGTAGAAGAAAGAAAAGCACGGGTAGGAAGGTCATTTCGCGTGTCCCCGTTGACTGTGTTGGAGCGGCCTAGGGGCGACATGGCATGCCACGTAGGAAAAAGTGGTAAAATTGTAAGAGATTCAACTTTAGGCTGCTACATCTGTAAGACGCATTATAAGAGTGATATTCGAGTAAGACGCAATCGTTATAATGGTATATATGTAAAATCCCCGGATTTATAGGACGTTCGCCCGACTACTACTTAGGTCTTACCCACAAAGAAGTGTGTGGGCGAACGCGCACCATGTCCAATTGGTTCAAGCTACGGTAAAATCTTACTACTCTAGTATCAATTTGGATTATGTTCATATATTATCAATTCGGATGGGTCCACACTTGGTGCTACGACGGGCACCGGCAAGCCCTGGTTGGCGGCGTTGGCGGGCGGACATCAACTTGGTCGAGTGTAGCGCAGACTCGGATCGTCGCCTAGAGGCTGCTGGGGCGGAGGCTCAATCATCGATTCGCCCGGCACTAATGCCGGTGGCGCGGTGGGCTCGGTGCGGATGCGCCGGGCATGGGCGCGGGCGGCGACGGCGACGACGGCACCGACGTCGGCACCCAGGCGCCACAAGCGGCGCCGGAGGCACCGTGGGCGTTCGGCCATGTCCTCGCCGTGCGAGCCGGCCGGGCACGACCCTAGCCGAGGAAGACCATTGTCGGTGGTGTCGCGTGGGAGCGACGCAAATGGTCACGACCCGCAGACGACCCGATGTTGCTCGAGCTCTGTGGCTTCGCACACTCTTCACAGGGTCCGCGGTCACAATGTCGGTCGTGGAGGCCCCACAGGATCCTCCCCAACATGGTTCGATGCCGCATCAATTGCCTCCCCACCCCGCCACCCCTCCTCGATGACCACTCGGCTAGGTCTGTCAGCCACACAATGCGGCTGGTGTTCAACGAACCCACAGGCGTTGAGGTAGCCACGGTGGGCGTCTTGGAGCGACCACCCGGCTTCGGTCCGATGCAAGAGGAACCAAATGCGCCGCTGCCCCAGGAAGGCCAACACGGCGTCGTGGATACCGAGGCGATCCCAGGTTGTCGATCGCGTCGCCTCTCCTCGATCTGCCCGGCTCCCTTACCGCGAGGCTGAAGCGGTTCGCGAGCAAGGTGTTGTGCAAGGTGTGTCGCCGTTGTTGCCTCTTCCCCGTGCGAAGTTGCCGCCGCCAACGATGCCCCACCGCGACAAGAGGATCGCCGCTCGGCCGCTCTCTCGTCTCCCGCTTGCGAACGAGGCGAGATATTGGCGATGCAGCGGTTGGGGTACATCGATCGATGCGAGGGAGCCCTCAACGGCGGTAAAGAGACCTCACGACAAGCTGCCTCGGTATCCCAACCCCTCTCATAAGGGAGGCGTTGTGACGCATCCTCACGGGGGTGAGGCCGAGGCAGCCGACGCCCGCCCGATCGTCGAGGCGACTAGGTAGTTCGATTAGCGGTAATAGCGTCTTCATCTCTTTCCGTCGGGGAAGCCTGAGCTGAAGTGTTTAACTTGTTTACCCCTAGTGCGTTATTTGTGGCGCGTCGTTGTAAACCTTATTATTTCTCTGCTTAATATAAAAAATGCACATCCCTTATGCGTATTCGAGAAAAAAGACATAAAAGTTAAGTTTGAACGTGTGTTGTATTATTACCATAGCGTCGTCGACCTCAATGCAGGACAAACGACTGCCACGGTTGAGGTCAACAAACAACATGTCGATGCTCCGTCCATGACGATGGACGACCTGCGTGGACTGGACAACAGCGAAGGTGCGGGTGCGGGTGCATGGCTAAGTTTTATCAGAGTTATAAATATCTTAAACTTAGCCAATAAATTTATAAAAAATATATTTAGGTAATTATTAATATGTATGGTATTATAACCAATCTAATGATATTTATTTAGTTTGGTATAAGTATAGTATATATTTTTTCATATAAATTTGCTTAGTTCCAATCTCAAGGGCCAGATTTGGGCCATGACTGCTGCTCCAGGCGCGGGCCCAAATTTCTAGGCATAGACATTTGTATCGGTCCATCTAACACATATCAGCCCATCTAACACCCCGCTGTAGCCCAGTCCAACTTCACGCCCCACTCTGCCATCTCCAACTAACCCCTAAAACTCTTAATCCTGAGGATGCTTGCCGGGCAGCCGTGGTGTTGTGGGCGATCTGGTATGCGAAACGGAAAGCTATACACGAAGACAAATTCCAGAGTCCTTTTATCGACGCATGGTTTTGTGGAAAGTTTCATGGCCGACCTAGGAGTGGGGAGCAAGAAGGTAGCTGTAGCAAAGCAGCCTGCTCAACAAAGGAGGTGGATTGCGCCACCATCAGGAGCTATCAAGATCAATGTTGATGCTGCACTATCCAAGAACTCTAGACTTGCGACTGCTGCGGCCATTGCCAGGACCGAGCGAGGCGAGTTCATGGGAGCTTCGACTCTTGTGGTGAAGGGCATATCAGAACCACGGGTTATGGAGGAAGTAGCATGTCGAGAGGGGCTTGCCCTAGCCCTTGACATCCATGCTACAAGGCTCAGATTGGCGCGTGATAATTTATCCGTTGTCAAGAACATTAGTCAAGGGAGCAAAGGCCCATATGGTCGATAATCACCGAAATTCAAGCGAGATCCCATGATTTTGAATTTGTTGAGTTTGTTCATGAGAATAGAGGCTCAAATGGCGATGCCCATACCATTGCTAGAAGCTCTTTGTATCTAGATGAGGGTAGGCATGTATGGTTTATGTCTCCACCATATGGTGTTGGTAACTCCTATACACTGATTCAATAAAGTGATGTAGGTTACGCTAAAAAAAACCCTAAAAAAAAAATCCTCGCTTCTCCATCTTCGGTCTTTTTTCTCCCGGTGGACACGGAAGAGTCCCCGATGCCGGGGTCGTCTTCTCGCCTTCTCTTCGTCGCGTTTGGCCGACAACCGGCAGGTGCGCAGTCGCACTCGCATCGGACCTATTGCGACGGGCGCCGACGGGCGCCGATCGCCACCGACCGCCACCGGCATGGCACGCAGTAAAATGGCGACTAGCCGCCAGTCGAGACCGACGAGACGAGCACCCCGCGGTTGGGGCTGGCTGCCCGGCCGCCCGCCTGACAGCACAGGCCAACAACAACACCGCAACCTATTGGAATTATGTGTGTATGTAAGTAGTCAATGTTAATTACTAGTACTCTTTTTCGTTCCATAAGTCATTTCAACATTCTTAAAGAATCAAAGTATCTCAAGTTTATTGGAATGGATGCAGTAATTTAAAATGAATGCATTGCAACTTGAACTGCGAATAAAATGGATCATATTATATCAATAGTACCATGTTATGCGAAACGAGCGTGCAGCTCGATGGTTAACGCTCTCATTTGTGGAGCGTGTCCACCACGGTTTGACTGCCGTCGGGAGCCACCTAGGTGTTGACCATTTTTGCTTAATGAAATTGTAACACCCGTGTTTTTGCATCATTTTAAAATTCACTAAAAATTTAAACTTTTTATAATTACAACTAAAACTTGATTTATTTCCCGCTCAACCCGAAACCCGTTTTCGAAAACCTTGCATCAATTCACCATATAGAATTTAGGACCTATGTTTGAATGCTTGCTTGAGTGGTTGCCTCTCTAGAATTTATTTGGCATCAAATAATATTCCTTGAAAACACCTATCGAATATTCTTCGACCATCCACCAACATAAACCCCTTGACCCCCCTCCTTGAATTGTCAAATAAATTCCTTGATCATCCTTCCTCCAAATCTCTTCCCTCGACCTCTCCCTTGTTTTCCCCCTAACTAATCTTTCTCCCTTGATCTTACCCATCTACCAATCATCATAGCACCATCCCTAAAACTCCAAAGCCACATCCATTGGACTTAGTTTATTTATTTCTGGGAAACACAATGAAGCCGCCTCCTATATATATAAGTACACGCACACACCAACATATATTTATTTGAGTACACAAACATATATACTCAAATAAATCTATACAATTAAATTATATAGGAGTATGGCTATACATGCATATTAATACAAATATGTGTGTACATGGAAATGGAAAATGGGAAAAGGAAATGGCCATCGGGCAGCCTGGGAGCAGCAACACACGCAGCCCAGCGTGGCCCAGTAGCGAGAGCAGCAGCACCATCCCACTTCCCCTCCCTTCTCTCTTACAAGCAGGGCCCACACGTCAGTTTCACCCCCTTCCTCCTGTTCTTCCCACGCACGACGCACAGAAAGAAAATATCTCCTTCCGCGTCATCTCCGCGGCCAACACCCGCGCCCACGCACACAGTGCCGCTGACCCCTCTACAGCGAGCAAGCTGGCCCTGCTCCCCACCGCGTCGCCTCCGCGTACGGCAACACCAACTCAGCCGCAGTGCCGGCGACCACCGCACAGTCGCCGTGCTCGTCGGATGCCGCCTGCCCCGATGCGTCACCGTCGATGCCGCGTCCGACTGCGCCAGCGCGCCGCCAGCCGCCATCAATGGCACCGCTGCCACGAATCGTCCCATCCACCTCGCCACAGCCTTGCTCAAGCACAGCACCATTGACTGCAAACCAGCACCCCACTGTACCCATGTCCAGCTCACCTCCAGCCACCACCCTTCACCGTCGTCGCCATCCGCCGACATCAACTGTGGCCGTCGACCCGCCGAAGGGAGCCGCCGACACGTCCCGTCAAGCACAGCTGGAGCTTGGTGGAGACTGCCGGAAAATATCCCGGCGTCGCGCCCCTCCGCCGCGGCTATAAATAGCCGGCCATGGGCGCCGTGGAGCCTCGCCTCACGCAGCTCGAGCACGGGACGAGCGAGAGACGAAGCTTGCGCCGATGTTGCGAACCTGCCTCGCCTCGCTCTGCTCTCTGCCTCCACTGCTGAAGCCCGAGGTGATGCCGAGCTCGCTAACGCCGCTCGAGTCCGCCCGGGTGAACGCCGCCGCTCGCGCGTTCGCATACACCGGGGACAAGGCAGCCGATGACGAGCCGGAACGCCACCACGACGCCGCGCCGCACGCCCGGGGCACGCCATCCACGGAACTCGCCCCAGCCGTGCAGCTCGCCGCGCGCACCGCTCACGCCAAGCCACCACGCTGCCCAGACCGCGCCGCGCACGGACGCGCTCAGCCTGCCACCGCCGCCCAGCTCGCAGCCCAGCACACCACCGTCGCCGCGCTCGCCCGGAACGCCACGCGCAACCGCCCACGCCGCGCCCTGCCACCACACCGCCCAGCCGCTGCGCCGCAGCACCACCCCGCCAAGCACACCACCGCACGCGCGCTGCTCGCCCAATGCGACGCCCACAGCTCTGCTCCGCCCCCTAGCGCTCCGACCCATGGCTGCTTGCGCCCAAGCACGCCCGCCCACGAGGACCACCGCCGGCTCCTTGCCCCTCGCTCTCGGCCTTCCATCTCCCCTCCCCTCGTTCCTCTGTTCCGTTGCTCAGGGTGCTGTACGCACGAGGAAGACCGACGGATGAGGATGGGGAAATTTCCACCATCCTATCCCTTCCGCGGGCCCCGCATTCCATGGACCCGGTTCACATGAACCAAGAGAGGGGCAGCCAGGGTTACTGCAGCGTACACCGAGTCCACAGCCCAGAAACCGGTCAGCACCACTGTGGCCCAGGACCCGCGCGTCAGCTGTATAAGAAATTGCTACGCGTACCCGGACAGTGTACCCATGAGCATAGAAACCCTTTTCCAGCTATCCAAAAATTCCCAGAAAATTCTTGAATAAACTAGGTACACCCCAGACCCTACCCAACCTTTCATATCCCAGTTTCAATATTCCAAAATTCTAGAATTTATTTCCAAAGTTTCAATCATTTATAAATTCATAATTAAACTTTGGAAATTCATATCTTTTTCGTTCCAGCTCCAAATCCCTCTGTTTCACTTCCACAATCCTTCTAAAATCATACTCTATTTATTGATGCCCTTGTCCTAATATTTGATGCCCATTTAAATTCTAGTTTATGAATGCCTTTAATTTATTTATCGCTTTGCAGAGAATACGTAAACCCTAGTTTAAGCCTTTCCGCTAACCTTTACCATGCAATCGTATATTCTTGTATGCGTGTACACTCTCACGTACACGAATACTCGAATATACATACACGTAGTTGTCCGCATGCTAGGTATACGCGATAGGTCATGTACGTATATAAATGTATAAAGTGGTATTTTGAAATAAAAATAAATATACGTATCGCCTATCGAATATATCTACGCATGGCTAACCCTTGCTAACCTGACTCGTATACTTGGGTATTTGTATTCCATGCATATACTCTAGTATACATGTCTCTACATACACAAATATACCCGCTCACCGGGTGTAACCCCGTGTACGGCTAACCCTAGCATAGGTCTCTCACCCTCCCCAACCCTGGGCGAATACATGTGCGTATCGTCGCTAACCCATTCATCCCCCTCGATGGAGCTAACCCATGTAGGAACGTCGTATGCTTTGATTGTTATGCTTGTGTTTTATGTTTGCCGAATAATCGGAGACCACACGACAGTTCGGGAGCATCACCACGAGAGTCAAGAGCATCGGGACCAATAACCTTGGATATACTGCGTCGGCCGGATAGAGGCAAGTCCTTACCCCCCCCCTAATCTTGACCTAATTAATTGATGTTAATCATATATGGAACATGATGTAAGAATTGAGTTTAATCAACCAAAAGCGAGTTTGGGCGATTCATGTGGGATGGATCGTCTCGGCGGGTTTTCGCCTAGTGAGGGTTTTCTGTCTTGGAGGGCTCGCTCCCTAAGGACCGGGTCATGGACCTTCTACCTAGTTTTATTATACGTACAGCCACACGCCGGGATGGGGCGGCTTGATTCCACACCCCGTTGGGTTAAGGTATAATTTTGATCCAAGGTGGCCGGCGTAGGCAACGATCTATCGGGAGGCGGACATGGGGAGAGTGGCCCCATGGTCCGGTTGGCGTGGTTGCCGAAAGTGGTCTTCCACGTAAAACCTTTGGCGCAATGTTATCGTATACGAATTAATAAGTTAACGGGTCTTTGAGTGATCATCCGAAATGCTTGAGTGCTAATGAGATGCTTGAGTGATCTTCTCATTTTCAACCCCGAGAAGTCGGGTAGGATTATACCAAAAACCTAGGAGGCATCCAAGCGGGTGCGGAATCTCGTTAGGCTGTCTAAGCCAAGTCGCGGGTGGTAAGGGCGAGTGCCTATCGTGTGGGGAAATTTGTACAATCTCTGCAGAGTTACTCAAATCTATTCGAATAGCCACGCCCTTGGAATGGGCAAATGCTAGGCGAAACATCCGTGATTAGATTCACAATCTGGTATGTTATCTCGCTAACTTGAGCTTAATTGATATCTAACCGGGAACTAGTAAGAGTAGTAAACTCTACTAGGGCTCAAACCCCTAATGGTAACCTTTCACCCTCCGGTTGGGACTTGCTGAGTACGAAAGTACTCACCCCTCTATTTCTATTTTTTTAGAATGTTATCTCTGCGGAGTATATCCAAGGATTAAGCTACGAAGGACTGCAAGGAGTACAGTTGAAGACGGAGGCAAACGTGAAGGAGATACCTGAAGATGTTGCGATCAAGTTATAGGAACGTGCATTAGGAAGAAGTCCAGGGGTTTGTCCGCACTCCAAGCTTGCCTGTAGGAATGGAGCCCTGTTATAGGTGCTGCGTAGGATCTCTGATAGGAGTACGGCCTATGGCCGAGGTAGGTGAACCCAACCCTATACCCTATTTTCCCAATAGTAATAAAAGTATAGTTACTAATGCCATATCTGTACTTAATGAGGCGTATTTGTGCGTGATCCTCGGCGTAAAATACGTGTGATTAGGTAAACCTCAAAAATGGGGTGTGACAGAAATAACCTCCTAACTCCTCCTAGGTTGGTTCTAATTTAATAGTACCATGTTATGCTATATTGAGAGAAAGTAATTTAAAATGAATGCATTGCAGCTTGAACTGCGAATAAAATGAATCATATTATATCAATAGTACCATGTTATGCTATATTGAGAGAAATTTACCTACATTGGTTGAAGATGATTTTTTAAAAAACACTTTCGTAGCTTAAAAATCGGTTGACAAATTTGCCTCGTGGGGATCAAGAAATGAATAGTGTTTATTTTGTATTTCATTTTAGTCCATAATGGTACCTTGTCTTTTTAAGAACTAAGGACATCATCTTAACATTCTTATGTGGAATTGAAGAGGATTGTAGTCCAAAGGGCGGAGCTATGAATTGAAACTTGGGTATACTCCTACTTCTACATAAAAAAATCGAATTCATAGGCTTAAAATATAGCCAATAGCATTGCCAAATTTTTTTGAATTCATAGGCTTGAAACCAATATTTGCTTTCAAAATTCTGGACTTCTAATTGAAAGGCCAGTTTTTACCCTTTTGGGGGTTGATATACACGAAAATACTGCAAATTGTAGCATTATACATTTTTTTTTTGGCGAGCTTTGCTCGTACTTCATTAAGAGGAGTTATAGAGTAAGTTTTACACGACCTGTGAGACAACCATGGAGAGATGCCTAGGTGATACCACGGTAGAGAACACTAACAAAAGGCACCGGCTACACGGCGGGAGTTGTGAGGTTGTAAACTAAACTCGATACAATTGTGCAACACAAAAGAGAAGAGCGGGTCCTATCCGCCTCCTAGAAGAGCGGCAACGACTGGCTGTAAGCCCCTCAAACCACTCATGACCCACACCTCGGCTTCAGCCCGAATGACGCCCACCGGCTTGAGTGGCGTGAGGGAGATGGAGTCGGTTGGTCCTCCCGGTTGTGCTCCTTCCAAGACTCCCAAGAGACGAAGCACAAGTGAAATCGAAGGCCCTCTTAAACTGATGTGGGACGAGGGTGCGCGTGTGAAGCCACCAATCGACGAGCATTATACATTTATATATACAAGTATATACACATACATGAAAGTGTACCAAAATAGTTGGGTATTCCCGAAAAAACTGGGGAATACCCCTAGATCCGCCCATGTTGTAGTCAAGCTGTCTAAGTGTGTGAAATTGTGACAACATGTATGATCTTTTGGTTATAAAAAAGCTCTATATTTGTTTTTTTTTTCTTTCTACAACGTTCTATGTTATGTTTGTGTACTTTGAATTGATACCATCAATCGTGTTGTTTATTATATCTAGATGAATGCACGATAAATAAAATTTTAGCCTTATATTAAGCCTCCTCTTGTCTTGTTTCTAGATTCACCACTGATTCTATATTATTTGACTTAGCAATGTTCTAGAATTAGAAGAGCGTTTTTAGAACACGGGGAGTAGTATGGTACAGTGTTACACTAGCCATGCAATTTCTTCATAAGAAATTCTGCAAGGATTCAATCTACTTAAGTTGGCTTGGCGGTATGACGTTACACGGAAACAGCGGCTACCAGCGAGGTACTATACATCTTCTTTATCAATCTCCCTCAGTCTTTGAGTAAATTAATTTAAAGAGTAGTCATAAATTAAATTCTTTCATGTTCGACTGAATTTATAGAAAAATATAATATTTATGACACCAAATGAGTACACTACGTAAATAGTTTATGATGTATCTAATAATACTAATTGGTTCATAAATCTTATTGATTTTTTATAAATTAAATCAACTTAAAAGTTTGACTTACGACGAGTCTTAGAATTGATAGCCAATATTTCTTAAACATACTAGCGCCCCTGCTAATATACTAGGATGGCAATGTGGCGGTTTTTTATCGGAGCTCCCTAGATTTCAAGTCTAGCGGGTTCGGTTCCCCCAAGGTTATCAGATTCGGGAACCCAAACCATATTGGGTTTAGTTTTAGGTTTTGGTTTCCACCTGTGGTTGCCCAACAGAGGTTCAAAATAGAACGTTTTGAATAAAAAACTCATGAGTTCTTATTAATAAATTGTTTATGTAAGCTATTAAATTTGAAACTCATGAGTTTTTATTAATAAATTGTTTATGTAAGCTATTAAATTTGATGTGAGTTGAGTCATGAAATTGTGTTTTTTATTGCCTCTTCTTTATAAGTGTGAATATAAATGTATATCTTGCACATGTTGCCAAAAATTCCTTATATATCTTTTTTTGTATTGCCATATAGTGAGGGGTTTGTTTGTAAAAAAAAATATATAGTGATGGGTTTTGAGTTTCGGTTAGCTAATCAGGTATCGGGAATCCACCATGTTTGGTTTCGGGGTTTGGATTATCACCCGAACCGATGTTCAGAAACGTTTCAGGTTCTGAGTTCAGATTTCAGGTTTGGGTCCGTGACGGCTCCATTCGATCCGAATCCGCCTTGTTGTCATTGCTAGTGACAATAAAGTTGCATTGGTCTGTGCGGTACAAATATAAAAGCAAATTGCCACCCAAATATGTTTTTTTATGAATGCCGCCCAAATCTAGCAAAGGTGTCATTTGGCAAGCTGTCCCAGCTTTTCTCTTCACACACATCCTCGTTCTCTCCTCCCGTGTCCATTTTCATTCTCTTCATTCAGTCGTGCAATCACAAGGAGGCAGAATGGCAGATGGAAGGAGAAATTGGGTTGGTCCCCAAGGCTGCCGTCGTGCCGTCGCGATGCCCCAATCCTGAATCCCCCAACCCGCCGGCCGCCGCCAGGCTTCACCGTCCACAGCACCACACGGTGAGTACTGAATACTAATCGTTTTCTTTTTCTTTCAAAAAATTAAAATTAAAATAAATCGATCGATTGGGGGCGATCTTCTCCGTCATCTCTTGGCCTGTTCCTCACTCGGGCACTCGGGCAGCCGGCCTGGTTGGCAGGTTGCGGCCTGCGGCCCTTTTCTGCCATGGTGGGGGTCGGCGAGTTGCTCGCCTCGGCGGCGTTGAAGCAGGTCGCCGGCATGCTAGGTACCGCCATCTGGGGGGCCATCGCCTCGCAGCTGAAGCTCGGCAATGAGCTGAAAGAACTCAAAGATATTGTGGAAAGCATCCATGAAAGCATGGTTAAGTCGGAGAAGAGGCTGATGAAAGATGGTGATGTCCGCCTATGGATGAGGAAGCTCAAAGCAGCAGCCTATGACATGGAAGACATGATAATGGAATTTGAAGGTGATATTTTGAAAAATAGACATGGCTCCCAGAGTAGTAAAAACTACACAACGGTAGGTTTGAAGCGCTTTTAATTTGTTATTTTCTTATGATTTCTTTCTATTTTCTAATCTGATTGACTATATATGATGAATTTGCAGGAGATATCCATTCCAATGAAGCTTCGACTGACCATGCCTGGCAAGTTGAAGGACATGAAACGAAGATTGGAAAGCATAGAAAAGCTGAGGAAGTTCGATTTGATGGCGGACAACTTCTCTGACGACCAGGACGTGATCCAGATGCGGGCTACAGGCCCCTGCCTTGAAGAAGGCATTGTTGGGAGGGACAAAGAGAAAGCAGAGTTGATGAAGCTATTGCAAGAAGATTCCAAGCACGCCATCATCCCTATCTATGGATTTGGTGGTTTGGGTAAAAGCACTCTTGCCCAAATGGGTTTCAACGATAGTACAACTAAGAGAGATTTTGATATCCGCGTCTGGGTTTATGTCTCTACAAAATTTAGCAATGAAAAGATTGGTCGATCAATTATCTCCCAAGTAGATGGACAGAGCAACCAGTATGACTTTTCCTCTGTGCAGAAGCGCCTGGAAATGATCCTAAGTGGAAAGAAGTATCTCATTGTTTTGGATGACTTGTGGGAAGAAAATACCAGCAATTTGAACCAGTTAAAAGCTATGCTGAAAGGTGGTGCACCAGGTAGTAAGATAATTGTGACCACTCGAAGTGAACAGGTTGCCAAGCGGATGAATCGAGATTTGCCGTTCAAGTTGGATGCCTTACCGTATGATGAATGCTGGAAGTTGTTCAAAGATAAAGCGTTCCCAAATGGAACTGAAGAATGTGATGAATTCCTAAAGGTTGGTGAGAAAATAGTGCAGAAATGCTGTGGAGTACCGTTGGCTGTCAAATCCCTCGGGGACCGTCTGGTAGATATGCCGTTGCACAAGTGGAGAGAGACATTGAAGAGTGAGCTGTGGGAAGGTGAACGTGATCCAACGACCGCTACAGTTTCAACTGCAGTGCTGCCATCCTTGAAGATTAGTTACTGCTACATGCCTTCTTATCTGAGGCCTTGTTTTGTATACTTTTCTGCTTTCCCAAAAGGCTTCTTCATAGAAAATAGAGACCTGATTCACAGATGGATTGCGCTTGGTTATGTCTCAACTACATATCGTGCTGAGGAATACCTGCAAGAACTTCGTCAGATGTCTTTCCTGGAGGTTACGAGCGCCTCTTCCTCGGTAAGTTATATCATATACACACAGGCTTAGCACAGTTACTCTTTCCTTGTATCATACTGTTGCTACCGATTTAGAAGTATTTCAATCTTATTTCAAAACGTATGGTGCTCATCTACAACTAATTTAATCTAGTGTTTCTTTTGGGGAATAAGATAGATGGATCCTCTTGATCACCTTGGCTTCGCCGCTGCCGTCTTGGCTGAACCTACAACCTATCGAGAGGCTGCAGGCTGCAGCTCAGCTGGAATGGCAGTACGCTACGGCTGAGGACATTGCTACCCTGGAGCATACTGAGATCTTGTCCTTTTGGGTCGAGCGTTTCTCCTCTATTGTCATCGATGCTGATTGAAGCCTAGTCACCACGATCCTGCTCACTTTGTTCACACTTCTCCTCGTGGTCGCACAGTTCTCTATGTCGATGGCATGATCATCACGGCCGGGAGACGACAATCCATTGCCTTTATGAAGCAGTGTCTCATTGACACATTCCTCCTGTCTAATTTAGGTTCTCTTCGTTACTTGCTTGGTCTTGAGGTCACCTCCGCATCTGATGGTATTTTCCTTTCTCAAGAGAAGTACACTCAGGATCTCCTTTCTCGTGTTGCTCTCACTAATCACCACACTATTGATACTTCTATGAAGCTTGGTGTTCACCTCCGACCCACTGATGTGCGCCCTTTTTTGCTAATCCCACTCGCTATCGTCAGCTTGTTGGGAGCCTTGTCTATCTTGGGATCACCCGTCTTGATATTTCTCACTCTGTTCAGGTCTTGAGTCAGTTTGTCTCGGCTCCTACCAAGCTCTACTTTGTGTTCTTGTATATGAGATACGGCCCAATAGAGGCCCATGTACAGCTACTATATTGCCCACCCTTCTAGAGTTTGGAGGAATACACAGAGTTTATTCCATCTAACATGGTATCAGCCTAAAACAAAAAAAAACCGATCCTCTCCTTCCTCCGCGCCGCTACTCTATGGCCGGCCGGCCGCCGGGCTTCCCGGCCGCAGCCGCCCGCCCTTCCCCCCTATCCTATGCCGCAGCTGGGCTGGCCGGCGCTGGAAGCCCCGTACCCCTCGGATGCGCGCCTCTCCGCCGCCGCACACGCGACGCCGAGGCGCCGGGGACCTCGCGGGGTCAGCGCGACCCCGCGCCGGCGGGCCCCAAATGGATGCGCGCCTCTTTGTCGCCGCCGCCACGCGCGGCCGCGGGCGCTGGGGACCTCGGCGCGAAAGGGGCTGGCGCGACCACGGGTGCGGGTGCGAGGCTCGCACGCCGAGCGCCCCTGCTGCCATCCTTGTTGCCGGCTGGCTGCCCTCCACCGCGGACTCCTTTGCCCCGTCACTACCTCCGGCCTCCTCGCCCCGTCGCTGCCCCCTCCTCCGAGCAGCCCCCTTTTGGACCTCGTTGCGGGTGCCAAAAGCCGCCGCTGCCGCCGCTACGCCGGGCTGCGGCCGCGGCAAATGCCACGGTGATGGCGCTGCCGCTGCACCTCACCTCCCCTCCCCTCGCGCCCACGGGCGCAGGTCGCCGCTGCCAGCGCTCCTCTCCCTCCGCGTTGGGCGCGGCGAGCTCATCCTTACTCTTCCTCGCGCTGGCGCGTGCACCCGCCCCCATACGAAGCGGGCTCGGCCCGCGCCCAGGTCCGGACGCGGTCCGACAGACCTCCGGTGACCCGACCTCCTCGCTTCGCCCCGCTGTCCACTTTGCACCGCTAGCCGTGGCTAGCGCCGGGCACGCTCGTGGGCGTGGGAGCCCCCTCAGCTCGTCCGCCGACGGCCATGTTGGGTGCTGCTCCTTTTCGCGCCATCCCGGACTCCACCCATTCGCCTCCGCCTTGGCCTGGGCTGTGGGATCTAATCACCGCCTACCTGCTCTATGTTGGCGACATTGTCCTCACAGCCTCCGGTCATGATTGCTTCAGCGCGTGATCTCTTCTTTGCAGCAGGAGTTTGCTATGAAGGATCTTGGTTAGCTTCACCACTTCTTGGGTGTCACTGTTGAGACTCACCCTTCAGGCCTCTTCCTACACCAGCGACAGTATGCTCTGGATATCCTCGAGCGGGCTGGGATGACAGCTTGCAAGCCCTGTGCTACTCCTGTTGATACTTAGGAGAAGCTCTCTGCCGATGATGGCGCTCCTGTGGCGGATCCTACCGCCTTCTCCGAGTCCGGGCCGGTGCGTTGCGTACCTCACCTTCACACCAGGCGACGACATAGCATATGCCGCTCGCCAGGGTCTGTCTTCATATGCATGATCCACGAGAGCCACATCTTGCTGCGATGTAGCGCCTCCTCCGCTATGTCCGTGGCACTGTTGACTCCGGCCTGGTTCTCCACCGGTCTCCCTCCACAGAGCTCGTCGTCTACACTGACGTTGACTGGGCTGGATGTCCAAACACTCGCCGCTCTACCTCCGGTTATGCCGTCTTCCTAGGCGGCAACCTTGTCTCTTGGTCGTCCAAGCGGCAGCCGGTTGTCTCTCCGCTCGGTGCGGCGGAGTACCGAGCCGTCGCTAACGGTCTTGGCGGGCGTCCCCGCCGTCGGCTCTTGGGCTGAGCTTCACAGCCCACTCACCAAGACCACACTTGTCTCTGTGACAATGTCAGCGCCGTCTACCTCCACCAACCCGGTTCAGCAGCGGACGAAGCATGTGGAGATCAACTTGCACTTTGTCCGTGTGACTTGGTTGCTATCGGCGCTGTTCGGGTCCTCCATGTCCCGACGACCTCGGGTCCTCCATGTCCCGACGACCTCCCAGTTTGCCGACATCTTCACCAAGGGTCTTCCCTCCTCGACGTTCTCGGAGTTTCGATCCAGCCTCAATGTAGCCAGGGGCTAGTTGTGGCTGCGGGGGGCTGTGTGTGTATTGTCTTTCTTTGTTGACTAGTTTTGATCTCCATTGCGCCGGTAGTTCAGACTCGGGGGTTGTTAGTGTATATGAGATACGGCCCAATAGAGGCCCCATGTACAAAGCTACTATATTGCCCACCCTTCTAGGGTTTGGAGGAATTCACGAGTTTATTCCCTCTAACACTTTGCTCACTTGCTTCATGTTCTGCGATACCGCGATACCATCGCAGAACCATCTCCTGCTGCCTTTTCTTCCCTCACTGTAGTTCTCTCCCAAATTTCGGACATACTACGATACAACCTGGGCTTGAGTGATCCCATTGATCGTTACTCTCTCAACTTAATTATTGTGTGTTTTCCTTGGCTCCTCCTTGATTTCCATGAAAACTAAGAAGTAGACTCCCATTTCCCCGCTTCGAGTGTTGAAGCTAAGCTGCATGCTATGGCGATTGGACTGTGGAGGTGACATGGCTATGATGGCTTATTTAGGATTTTGGTGTGCCTGCCACTGCACCCACTCCTCTTTCTTCTGACAACACCAGTGCAATTAGTATTGCTCGGGATCCAGTCAAGCTTGAGCTCACCAAACATGTTGGTGTTGATGCTTCCTACATGAGATCGCAGGTGCACAATCAGGTTGTGACGCTCCACCATGTGCCTATGCTCACTCACTTGCATATGTGCCTTTGGGCTTGGTATACACTTGGGTTGGCCACCATTCTAACAAACATTAGCTATGTGTTTTAATGGTTCTACTCGAAACATTGCGATGGTATTGCGAGCTGTCATTTATGAGTGCATCCTTTGGTGCTCAGCTGGAGCAAAGGGCCTCCAGGAGCTTCTCGGAAGGCCTTTCGGGAGGGGCTCAGGACCATAGTGTGGTTGTTTTGGTCGTGTTATGTCGGTCTTCCAAAGTACAGTGAGTGTGCGAGTGCTTTGGGGTTTTCTTGTCCTATGTTTAAGTTCTTAATGAAATGATACATAGCCCTCCTGCGTGTTTGAGAAAAAATAAACTATAACTTCAATTTTTTATAGGAAAGGACAAAACTTAAATAGATATGTATCATTCTGTTCCTCGTTCACCATGAATGTTTGATAGTTTTCAATTTCCTCCCATCGAAACATACAGCCATATTTGCTAGTTATCTCCTAATAGTAAAGCCACACATTCCATTGTGCTCAAAAGATGTATAATATTTTTTTTTGGGAAAATTATGATTTCATATGGAAGGTGACAATATACAATACTCGAACTCTATTCCATTTCCATTTGAAAGATGTGAAATTGACATGCTCTTATTTTACTTTTTTTTTCCTTTTTATTTTCCTTTTGTGGTACCAGTGAACCTTGGAAATAAACACTATCTGTTGCCTCACTAATCCAGATGCAAATTTTTACTTCAGAT
Source organism: Hyparrhenia diplandra (assembly GCA_015847255.1). Classification (NCBI taxonomy): domain Eukaryota; kingdom Viridiplantae; phylum Streptophyta; class Magnoliopsida; order Poales; family Poaceae; genus Hyparrhenia; species Hyparrhenia diplandra. Next base: position 138,235 of record JADLZK010008990.1, on the reverse strand, counting down.
TTCTGCAGGATACTCCAAACCCAACAACCCTCATGACTTATTATTCAAAATGCACGATTTAGTTCATGAACTTGCAAGGTCAGTGGCTGTTGAAGAAGTATCCATTTGTGATGCCAATCATGGAAGCTCCGTCCTAAAAAGGAAATCTGTCGCTACATGTTGTTCTCGAATTTCAAATATGGTTACCTAAAATGCAAAGATATGCCTTTGAAGGCAAGGGCTATTCATTTTAATGACTGCACAGGATGTCAGCCTTCAAGGGATGCCTTTTCAAAATGTAAATGGTTGCGTGTCTTGGACTTGTCAAGCATGCAAACTGTGGAGTTACCCAGCTCTATGAGAAACCTGCATCACTTGCAAGTATTAAATCTTTCAGACAATACCAGTCTTTTAAAACTCCATAGCTCCTTTGGAAAAGCAAAGCTCCATAGTCCCACTTCCATCTGCGACTTTCAGAAGCTACGCTATTTGGATGTACATGGCTGCTCGAATCTCATAGAGCTACCAGATAACATTCACATACTCCAAGATCTGGAACACCTTGATCTATCAGGATGTGCCAGCCTACAGAAGCTACCTTCACGATTTGGTGAGCTGAAAATGCTTTCTTACCTGAACTTATCATATTCACAGCTTGAGATGCTACCAGGCACTTTCGGTCAACTGGAAAATTTGGAATATCTGAATCTGTCCTTCTGCTCCAATCTTAAGCAACTGCATACTCTGTCATTCGAGAGAATGAAGGGTCTTCTATATCTTGATATGTCTAGTTGTACCTGGCTTGAGGCGCTCCCCGAGTTTTATGGTGACAATGATGGCTGCCTGAACCTGGAGATTTTGGATTTATCTGACTGTGATAGACTTATTAACCTTTCTGAATCTTTTGCCAGACTAAATAAACTCCAGTTCCTGAGCTTATCTAGCTGTTCTCGCATTCGGAACATTATTCACTTTCTTGGTAAATTTGTGAAGTTGGAGTACCTAAACCTATCAGGTGTTGCATTATCAGAATTTGATGTGATAAAAGATTCTGAAGCTCCAAGCTCCTCTACAGGGCATGCCTCTGCTTATTCTGGTCAGGACTTGAGCCTGAAAATGCTCAGTGGGGTAATAAAAAACATGCCTCGCCTTGAGTACCTGTCCGCAGGAGGGCTGTCACTGTTCTCAAAAGATGGCATTTCTGAAGAGTTGCTAACCTTGCCGGATTTTGTTGTCTCAGCAAGGATCGGTGGCAACTCCAGCAATATTACCCTTCTTCAGAACATCCTCGATCCAACACACAGTGAACTTAATATCAGATGCCTTGAGGCTGTGATGTCTGCCGAAGAAGCAGCAACGGTTGAACTGGGCAGGAAACATCGGCTTAGTTCTTTGAGTGTGGAGTGGTCCTCAACAGAATGGTATACACCAAGTGAACCTACAGTGAAGACAATGGCTGTTCTCGAACACCTGAAGCCTCATCGAAATTTAAAGCATCTCGCTATAAAGGGCTACAACCACAGTACGTTTCCTCGTTGGCTTATGGGGATACGTTATACACTTCCAAATCTTGTGAAACTTGTGTTGTCTGATCTTGTATGGTGTGACCATCTTCCTCCTCCAGAAAATCTGTCAAACATAGAAGAGCTTGAAATTCACAATATGCCCCAACTTAAGGGAGCGTGTTTGGCACCATGCAAAAATCTAAAGCAACTGTCGCTGGTTGCACTAGCAAGTGGGTTCGCCTTGCGATTTATTCAGGAGACCAGCAGAGATTGTCAGGGGATACATGAAATCGAATTAGATCATGCAGAGGCATCTGAGACGCAGTCTGGTGATCCTTCTCAAGAGAATAGAGAAACAGAGCAGGCGATAGTGAAAGGGGATATGAGGAAAAATGCAGGTGTAAGAATTTTACCAGGCATAGGCTTTAAAAGGAAAGAAAAGATGTTAGATTTGCCTGTATCTTCGCCCTCACCGTCTGCAACCAAAGAAACAGTCCCTACCCTTTGCTGTCTGAAGATAGAATACTGCCAAGATCTGCAGCTGTATCCAGGCATCAACTGTGAGGAGTACTTCATCAACGAGAGTGCAGTTGTGTTCATCACAGACACGGGGTCATCAGCTCCTATATTGGCACGTAAGATGCATTTCAAAAACTGTTCACATCCGATTGCTCGGTTGCTACAGGGTGTACATATCAGGACCGATGAACTAGTCATTGATGGTTGTGGCAAGTCATTTTTGAAATACATGCCCGGCGAAGTCAGTCAAGAGGTTATAGCAGCTTTTTTATTGTGATTGTTGTGACAAGGGATCTTTGAACTGCTTTGGCATCCAGAAACTGAAGATAACAAACTACGCGGATTTTGGTCTTGAATATGTGCCATGCATTCCATCAGTACAAGAGCTTCATATTGATTGCATCATGTACGATTTGGGAACTGATAAACTGAAAAATCTAAAAGAAATGGATAAATTGGAGAAAATTACTTTATCATCACGTACGATTAGGTGGTACCCAGACGTAGGGGAATATCTATTCTTGGCTATTCCTCACTTTCAATATATCAAGATTGATGAGGTAATATCTTTTGGCCGTGCTTCGCTTCTGTTACTTTAGAAAAGGAGTGAAAAATAGGCAAGATGTGCTAATTCAAGCAAGATAAAATGTGTATAATCTTATTCTTCGTCCCTGTTTGGTTTTATACCATAGTTGAGTAGTCCTTATAATTGTTTATTGGTTTGAAAAGTGCAATTTGTTTCTAATAAAATGGCCAACAATTAGACTTAGACATGACCTGATTGTAGCAACAACATACATCCTACTTTGAAATTAGACGTTTTAAAATATATGACATTTGGTCTTGTGAAATTAGATGTTTTAAAATGTATGTAATCTTATTCTTCATCCAATTTGGTCTTGTCACACCACTACACAAGCAAGGGTTAGATATGGTAATACTTTTAAAGAGTAGGTTTTTTTTTTTTTTTTGAAAAAGGTTTAAAAACTTTAAAAATGATCTGTCAAATTTTGAGATCGATAAAATCACCATATCTAATGGCGGGCTTTTCATTTACCACTAAAAAGTGTGATTAAACAAAAATAAAAATATGAACACCCATACCAAGGAATTTGAACATTGGTTGACAAAATTTACCACTAAAAACCTATTAATTAATAACCAATCCTATGTGATATTATTTTAATCACATTTGAAAGCTGCCTTCATGCTTGCCTAGTTTCCTGCATGATCGATCAATTCTATAAGAAAAACACACTATTTATCTCTGCATCACTATATATTCCATATTCTATAGTTAAACTCATTCCCCTAATAAGCATCCCACAAAAACATATTATTTTTACTTTAGACCATTTTCCGTAATGGCACAAGAGTACGATTATTTTCACAATAGTTGAGGTTGACTATTTAAAAATAGATTAATGTGGTTATTTAGAATATTTTCGTAATAGTAGAGGTGGATAATTTTTTTAGAAAATAGAATAGAACTAGTAATCACTTATGCCACAATGTTTCTAGCTTTTATGAGATTTTTTTGGTTTGTTTTCTTGTACTATGCCTCGTAGGAACTAAGGCCCCCATTGGAATCCTCTAAAATTTTGAGAACCCAGAGGAAGAAAAATCTCAGAATCCTAGCGTCTCATCCAAACGGCCTACAATTTAGAGGGATTTTAACTCAGACTTTTAGAATGTCGAAAAATCCAATAAAACTGCTAAGATTCTTTTTATTCGGATTCTCAAAATCTCTTGGGATTCAAGCGACACCTAATTTGATGCTCTAGAGGGACCTTCGCTTAGTAAAAAGTGAGGGCATATTAGCTTTATCTTTGAGATGCATTTTAGATTTAGTTTGTAGATTAAATTAGTGTGGGTATATTTGTACATTAGCAAATGTTCCTGTGCATTGCTTCGAGAACCCAACACGTATAGAGGAATAGGACTCTATACCATCACTAGACGCTAGTTGCTCTAACTCGTATGAGTATGGGCCATAAGTCCGGGTCACATACTAGATAAGGAGAGCAGGACCCAATACGTTTTAAAACTAAACTCCATCTCGATTATTGCTAGCGTGAGTGCATTTTGAGGACCAAAAAGAAAGGAAGGGCAGAGCTGCAGAGTGTAGTTTGAGGAGTAAAAGAAGTGTGATGACTTTCCACTATCCAAGTAGTTAGGGCAGGTGGACTAAAAAATAGGATGAAATTTTGGCTCTTTAATTAATATATATTATAAAGTATATAAATATAGATATGTATTTATATATGTGTGTGTGTTTGTAACCGTGTATCTTATTCAGTCGCAGGCAATGTTAGGTGGTTTAGGCCTTCTCCATGAAAATATTGACATTGGAATCACGGAGCTATGTCTTCCAAACCTTCATTTCGTGAAGAATGCCAACGAAGTTGACCCTGCAATGTTGTGCAGATATGACCAGCTCCGCAGGTTGAGTTTGAGTTGGTCCGGTGGGCAACCTAATAAGGCTAATCCTAGTGACGATTCTGCGGTTCTCCAAAGACTCCAGCCTCATGCAAACCTTTCAACACTTGAGATAAGAGGTTATCAGGGTGCCACATTTTGTGCATGGATGAGGAATGTCAATCTCTCTGTTCCAAATCTTGTGAAGATTGAGCTGGTTGGTATGCCAAGATGTGAATGTCTCCCATCACTAGGTCAGCTAGCAAATCTGGAAGAACTGCACATTTCAGATATGCCTAATATCCGAGAAGTGGATGCTAGTTTTTATGGAGGCAAGCACCCATTTAGGAAGTTAAGGAAACTTTATGTTAATGGGATGGGAAATTTGGAGGCGTGGTCCATGAACTTGGAGCCGTCTGCTGGAGAGAATTCTTGGAATGATGATGAACAGCAGTTGCAAGGAGACGAAATATTTCCTTCCCTTGGACACCTCATCATAAAGGGATGCCCAAGGTTGACCCTTGACTCATCAGGTTTTCGAGGACCCATAAAGCGTATAATTGAATCATGCAGTAAGCTATCATTATCATATGAAGAAATTACTGCATATTCACAGGATAGTGCTGTACTTCATGTGGAATCAAAAATCCAAGGCATCTTTGAAGAACTTCTCCAATACCTGATAGTTGAGGGTTATCTTCCAAATCTTGTGAAGATTGATCTGGTTGACATTCCAACATGTGAGCGTCTCCCGTCAGTGGGACAGCTAGCAAATCTAGAAGAACTGCACATTTCAGATATGCCTAATATCCAAAAAGTGGATACTGGTTTTTATGGAGGAAAGCACCCATTCAGGAAACTAAGGAAACTTCATATTGATTGGATGGAAAATTTGGAGATGTGGTCCACGAACTTGGAGCCGTCTGCTGGACAGACGCCCCAGAATGACGATCAACAGAAGTTGCAAGGAGGTGAAATATTTCCTTGCCTTACAGACCTCAAGATAAAGGAATGCCCAAGGTTGATCGTTGACTCAGGTTTTCAAGGATGCATAAGGCGTATAATTGGATCATGCAGTGAGGTAGAACTATCACCCGGTAGATTTGTTGGGTCTTCACGGTTTTCTAGACTTGAAGCAGAAACAAATATCTTTGGCTTCTCTGGTGGTTTAGAGCTTCTTCGATACAGCAGCGTCAACCTGAATAATTTGACTATTAAATCCAATAGCGATCTGATCACCTTGCCAGGGACCATAAAGAACTGCCGTACCCTTAGGAGCTTGCGGATATTGGACTGTTGGAATTTTTCTGTACTTCCCGATTGGTTGGGGATCTGACATCTCTCGAGGAGCTAGAAGTTCATGCTCCCAAACTGCAGTGCTTGCCTCATGCCATCAAGGGTCTGACCTCGTTGAAGACATTGACCCTTAAGAAATGCAATTACAAAATTCTTGAGCGATGCAGCATTTCAGGAGAGGACTACCACAAGATTAAACACATCAAATATCATGTACAGGTAATGTGCCCTGTTTTTAGTTACCAGTTACCACTATTTCCTCAACCCATGCTATCGCATAATAAACCAGTAACTTAAGTAAAGAGATATAAGCATTTGAATATTATGAGGGACAGAAAAACTGCTAGATCTATTTTGTGGATGTAATTTTCCATCCTAATTTACAGTTGTCCAATTGCGTCGCACTGCCATCTGTGCACATATGTTTAGTTGTGTTTGTATTCTAATATGATACCGACAAATGTTTTTATTTCTTTATCTTGTTGTGATAGGCTTTAGTTACCTATTATCTTTATTTCTTACATGATGTTAAACCAGTTTCATGTGCTACTAGCCCAGCATGAATTGCCCAATGGTTTACACAATACACATCAAAGCTGCATTTGCACCTAAAGATGGGCATGTTATGTACCACAGTCTACAGCTTGACAATTGCAGCATGTTTCACTTATTTTTTGGCCTTGTTTAACTGAAACAGGAGGGACTAAAGATTTCCATTGATTCCGATTCATCAAATGACATTGATGTTTTAGAAAAACTACGAGCCACCAGCTTATTGAACTAAACATTAAGGATCTTCAACATCTATCAAGTTCAGAAACAGAGAAAATCAATTTGGTGGGAAAAGAGGATCTACAGCTATTAAGTCTGGAGTGGAATTCAAAATGTTTTGTAGTCAATAAAGTTGCGCTAGAACTACTCCAGCCTCATCAAAACCTTAGAAGGCTTTTCATAAAGAACTACCCCATCATTGCTGGTTTTCCTCATTGGATGCAGTCGCTCCCAAATCTTGTCAGCATGGAGCTTTCTAACGTTCAAGCTAGACATCTCCATCTAGATCATTTACAAAATCTTGAAGACCTGCATGTTTCGTCATTCTCGTCTTGTGTAGAGCTTCTTGAATCACCATTCAATACTTTGGACAGGCGTATTATAAGTCAGGGATTCGACTATGCCAGATCGTTGTTACGCATCTCTAGCACGCAAGTGCATAAAAAACTCAGAAGAGTGACCATGGCAAGGGTAGGGAGGTTAGTATGGGAATCCTCCTGCCTGCCCTCGGACAATCTATTTCCTGGACTTGAATATTTGGAGATAGACTGTTGTTTGGATGTGAAATTCGAGCCATCAATTCCCAGGAGCGCCAGGTATATAAATAATAATATCAGGAATTGAACATCTCCCATGGGTATTTAGGTGCCCATCATTGAAGCAAGCAATGGGGCTATCGACTTCTGCTTCATCCAAGATGGGAAATAAGTATAGTGAAGAACTATCTGAAAAATTATTATCTTCTTGACTATTGGATTATCTTCGACATCGTGGCAGTGAAGAATTAACTGTTGATGCTGCGCTGATCATGTCCCGCTACCAGAGAGCGTCTGGGGCTAGAAGTCCCTCCGAAAGAACTGCCAGAATGGTTAGAACTCAGTGAGCTCAAAGTAGAGACCTACTGGATGAGAATTTGCACTCGTGCATCAAGAGGCACTATTAAAATGCACAAAGAGGTTTAAGCAAAGATGTAGTAAGGAAAATGATTGAAGCAAGTTCAAGCACATTAAGGATCCAATCATAGAAGAGATGTATCCATGAAAATTATTGGCATTGCTTGCTGCGCTCTAAGATTGTTGAGGACGTCCAGAGGCTTAAGCAAAAGATAAAGGGAGGCAGGATATGATTGGAGGAAGATGAAGTGCATTAAGAATCTAGACAGAAGAGATGAAACCATGAAAATTATCAGCATCGCTGCGTTCTAAGATTGTTGAGGAAGTCTACTGGCAATTTAACCCCATCATGGAGGACACTGCCAAATGTGACTATGTGACGTGGGTCAAAATCCCCACTGATGCATGCATCAGGTAGATGATATGCCCTGCCCTGGTGCTCTTGTGATGCTCAGACGGTCAGACCTCCTATTGTCAGATCTTATTTGGTTTTTGTGTCGGCAGTTGAGCTCTCTCTGGAGTTCTTCCTCGTGCACGGATGCTCTAGTTTGTATTCTTCGGGTCCGTACATTCTGTTTCCCATTACAATCATGATAAATTCTTGAAATGTTTTTATTTCTAATAACTATGTCTTTTATATTTAGATTTTCCATCTCCGCATCCAAAACTGGAGGTGCCTGGAACAACGTGAGAAACACAGTTTAGGTAAACTTTTATGAAGGCAGTAGCTACTTAATTACTTGGATTCCTCTTAAATAAATTAAACCTGACAGTTAAGTGTTTTATCTGTAACATTTATATGCAAGAAAAAAGCTCTAGCATTTAGTATATCTTATAGAGGAGTATCACTTGACCAATTATATGTCCTCCTTTGTTCTCAGTTTGTTATTACTGTATTGCAATGCTGTTGTACTTATAAGCATCATGCTATCGCCTAGCCTCCAAGAAATTTTTGTGGTAGGCATTGCAGCCTAAGCAGAATAGATATCTTGCTATTTTACAGGCTTAAAGTTACGACAAGGGTTGTTCTACATCAGTTGCCAATTCTTGACGATATTATCTGTCATCTTCACTCCTACAAGGATCGGAGATAGATGTTGCTTTACCCCCAGGCCGATCCATCCAGATGAACTAAATGTCTCCTGCTTGCATCATTGATTGTACGTACCAAGAGCAAGTTAATGAAGTATAGCATATGCAACACCAGCATGCCTTTTTCTAGGTCATCGCTGACCTGTCTGTGCAATACAACCCACCGCTTAATCAGGATATAATTGTAATTGTCATTTGCCCAAATGTTAACGAATTGGAACAATGATTAAACTGTCGAAAATATATCGACGGTCAGATTTGATTTATACTCCTACTGCACTGTAGTAGTACTAATAGTATGGGGGCACTGTGAGTGTCCTGTACAGTCAACAGGCATAACCAACCCATACTCCAAAAGTTCTGCATTTTGTATTTTGATTAGGGAAGTTTTTTGGGACACGTCCTTCCAAACAATTGTCGCAAATCAGCTTCCTTTCAGTTCCAGCGAGCGATAGATTTTCCAAAACTTAGTTAACTCATATTTGCATGTGATTTTCAGAGGGATGTATTAGATCAGGTAATGGTTGCTGCTATCTAAAGAGGAAGAGAGAACAACGCAGGAAGGGTGTAAACTTCTGCAAGGAGTCGCTTTACAGTTCTACGGCTCCTATTTCAAAGGGGATAGGTGCTTAATGTCTTGCTGTTTGGCTGTGGTGGCGCTCTGTTTGGTGCCGTGTCTACTACTTGCTAGAGCATGGTCTAGGTATCTGAACGTGCATAGATGTTTGGTTAGAATGTTTTGGATCAGACAATGTCTGCTAGATGTTCGGTTAGCTAGTCTGAGCGTGGCTGCCTGGCTGGTTTAGTTGTCTGCTGGATATTTGGCTTGTTTGAGCCTTGTTGGTTTCATTGCCCTCGTGCGTGAGGATTGTTTTTCGTTTTGTTGTAACCCTTTGGGGAATTGTTAGGCTATGCCCCTTGTTTTGTGACTTTGAGCTGTAATCATCCAGTGGATGTGAAGGCTGGAACAAAGGTTAGTAGGCCTCATTTTTTAGTTTCGTACAAGGCCTCAGATTTGCCAGGGATGGCCTTGGTCCCTGGCTTTGGCCAAGAGGCCAACGCAGGTAGCCAGCAGACAGGATCAGGCTGATCGGTGATCAGGTTAAAGCAGTGGCGAATCTAGAATATTAGCTCATTGGGGTTAAGTAGTAGGTGACGGGTCAAACATGCATTGATTCTCTATTTTGAGAGTGATTTACATGTGGATGAGAGGAGTTTTAGTGCTATTTTTAACAAGTCATCAGGGTCGGCGGACCCCGACAATATGCACTAGATCCGCCAATGGGTTAAAGAAGAGACCATAAGTGGGAGATCGGGACAGCAAGGGAGGATATATGTGCTAAAGAACCAGGTTCTTATGAGATTACAATAGTTGCATGCTAGTCTGTATTCTTTATCATGGTTTATATTTGTATACATGTAATCTTATGCAGTTGTCTAATTTTTTTGACAGTGTTGACGAGTCTCATTTTACTCGTGTTGAACAATCACGTGTGCTCGACATTATTTGAACACCATTTACATAGTTGACACAACTTATAACATATAACACCGATTTATATCTGCTGGAAATAGCGTATGGTCGTCATCAACTATGACAGGAGTACTACTATGTATATCTATGGTCCTGTGATGGGTGTTTTATCATCATAGTTCACCGCCAGCCCTGCTGGCGCGGTAGGCCCGTCTGCCACCGCCGCCTCTGCCGGGACGTTGAAGAAGGTGACCTCCGTCGAAGTGGGCGACGAGGCGGCCATGACCATTGGTAGGTTCACATCCTCCAGGGTGCGAATGCCCTGAGCGGATGGGATGGACGCCACGGCCATAAGGATGAGGACAACCATGAAGGTGGCGAGCTTGGTCATTGTTGTTTCTCTAGAGAACACACACAACACAGTGAGGGTGTTATTATAAGAGTTCTTGTCGTAAACTTGTGTTGGAGCTTGAGTCGTGGATGGATTTTATATAAGAAAGTGTAGTTCATTTCAGTAACTGTAATGAAACTATATATATTTAATGGTGTTTAACTCTAGTGACATGAGTTATTATAGTTTAATCTTCTATGTGTCTCATAAATTAACCCATGAGTTGTTGATGGTAAATGGTACACGCTGCAACACAAATTTTGTTATTATTAATACTACTTTTTTTATTCAATAAAAATACAAGTAAACTCTATATATGACTGTTAGTAGTAGCCGTAATACATGTGAATTTATGTTTCATATATATTAGTAAAAAAAAAAAAAGAAAGACCAGAATCAAAGAAGCATCGTTGCATATTTCACATGGTAATGCCAGTTTTTTTTTTTTTTTTTTGAAAGTGTGCATTGGCACGTGTTTCATGAAGTGGGTTCAGCCTAGGTACAATAGAAAAGGACCAAAGAAAAAACAAGAAGGGTTTGCGAGGCGCCATGAGTGCCCAGTCTCGGATCTGCCTCCTATTAAGAGATCTGTGTTCTTCGAGAGCAGAGCAGTAGACAAAACAAGCACCAACATATCAGGACAAAATATTCACAAACTGCACCAGACATAACCACGACTTGTTAAAAAAAACATATCGAAACCACGAGCTCGAGCTGCTTGTTGCTTGCAACCAAGTTGCTTGGATGCCCGCAGCCCCGCACATGGAAGCCATGAGGAGACGACGACAGAGATGAGCTTAGGAGGATCAGAGCAAGAGCAATGGTATACGCAGGCAGCGGGCTGCAAGAAAGTGTGGTGGTGGTGGCCCCCCCTGCCATTTAATGCATCTAAAGGAGCAAGAACCAATAGCAGGCGCCGCATGGCCATTCCGCCCGCTCGAGCCAGCGTGTTGCCAATCGCCGGCTCTCTTCTCTCTACTCCTTCCACATAGGATCCAGCTAGCTCTTAGCCCTTCTCAACTGCCCGGAGGAAGCAGCTAGAAGTCAGAACTAGCTCCAGGGATTTATCTAAGTCGAAGCGGGAACATCTTCAAAGCAATCCGGGAGATTACTTCAGTTTGATCTTGTTGTTTTGAGCTTTCGATATGTATGTTGTATATCGATCATGTAACTTGTCGACGCACAAGTTTTGTCATCAATTAGCTGAAGGACGGGATCGGGCCAAACATAAAGTTTGACGGATGCTTAATTTTTTTGGGATTGATGATTCTACCCTCCTTTTTAAAGGCCAATGACGTTTTTACTCTTATTTTTTTAACTTTGTAATTTTACCCACACCTTTTTCAAATGAAATCTCCGTATACCCCTATTTTCTAAGAGCAACTCCAACAGTTTGCCATTTGTGTTTGGCATTCTCAAATTTTGCCAAAACACTCCAAAAACTCCCTCCAACAGTTTGGCATTTGGAGTTGGCAATTTAGTGGCGTTGGCAAAATCAACCTTGTTTGCGGCGCATTTATGCTCGCGCTTCACGACGTTTGGTATTCACGGCACAACGTCACGTATTAGAAGAGGTGGAAGAGCATAAACATAATTTTGTTTATGCCTCAGGTTTCCTCAGGTAAGTTTTCAAGAGGTGGAAGAACGTAAACATAATTTTGTTTCTCTTTTCGGGGTTCCCGATGTTAAGTTATATCCGAGTTTGCCAAATAAATTATGCCAAACTGTTGGAGATGAACTCTTTTTGGATTTGACATTTGGATTTAAGAGTTGGCAAATCGAGCAAATGTCAAACCATAAATGAGAAACTTTGAGTTGCTCTAACACCGTTGGTACAACTAACATTAAATAGCGAAAAAGTAAAAAAGAAAAGATATGCACTCCAAAGACTAAAATGCCCTCGGGCGTTTTCCCTTCACCCTTCGGCCTTATCCCATCTCGGCCCTATTCAGTCATGCAAAGCTCCACGCCGGCGGTTGCTTCAGCCGGCTCCTCTCCCTTCGACCTGCCCTTCTCCACTTCGGCCTCCGCCCTTTCCCAACCTCCCTCCACCCGTTCTTTGCTCCTAGCGGCGGCGTGCAACATGAGGGGTCGGGTTAGGAGTTTCGGCAGCTCGGCTTCGCCCAGCCCGGCGGCGGTGCTCCCCGGCTACGATGGCAAGGGGTCTTGCGGCCGATGGATGCGGCGGCCATGCGCGCTGCCCTGGATCCTATGCGGCTAGGGGGGTCGATGCACGGCCTTGAGGTCCATAGCACCTCGGCCGGTACCGTGACGCCCCGATGAAGTGGCGCACAAGCGCCTACACTACGAGGGGCGGCGCCGGGCGATGGGGGGGCTAAGGAGAAGGACAGCAGGGCCGCCGCCCGAGAAGACCGGCCCCTCTCTCGTCTTCCTCGGGTGGCACCGGCGCTTGAACACAGGGCTCTTGCACCGGGACAGCGGGAAGAGGAGGAAAAAGAAGCTGACATGTAGGGCCCGCTTGATTGTGAGAGAGTAGGAGGGAGGAGAAAGAAGAGGAGGGCAACATTTAAGAATTTTGTTATCGCAAGCTGCAATAACAATGTCCCTGCCTCCTTGGTGCGGCCAAGATGCTAACGCTAACGCAGGCAGCCAGCCAGCCACCATTGAACCACGATCGATCAAAATTTGATCGGTGGTGATCAGGTAAATCAGGTTAAAGGCGAGACCATAAGCGGGAGAGACCGGGACAACAAGGGAGGATATATGTGCTAGAGAACCAGGTTCTTATTGGTGTGTTTGGTTCGTTTCCCATTTGAGCTGGCCTGGCCCCAACTAAGCCGGGCCTAGCTTTTTAACTAGGCTCAATCAAGCCAAGATGGACTTGTTTGGTTGCTTTCGCTTCATGTAGCCCCCAGTTGGGATTAGATGTTGTTTTCGGCTTGGTTTTATTTGGATAGAATCACCACTTTTCTTTTAGTCGGTAAGGTTACCACTATCGAGGCAACAAAAGTAGCAATCAGCTTCAGTTTCAGTTTGCAAGTACCCTAATTTGGAGCTTTATACCTCCCACTCCGATTCGAGTTAAACTCTGAACCTTTAAGAAAAATTGTAGCACTCATGTAGCTCTACGATATTGTGCAGTTAGTTTAGATTTTTGCTAATTGTATCAGGATATAGAGATGAGTCAAGATGGATGTTTCAGTCGATTTTTGGGTGTTTATGAAATGTCATCAGGCTCTTGGCCGGCCCTCTCTCTGCCTCCTCTACTAAAGGTAGCTCGTCGATTGAAGAGCAAGTAGCTGTAGTGATTCAAGAGCTTCCATCCATTCCTAATCTCTCTACTACTCCTGTCCAACAGCTTCACCGATTCAAGACCAAGCTGCTGCAGTTGGCGTTGAATGGAGACGCAGAGAAATTGGGGCGGCAGACCTGGTTGTTGTACAGAATCTCCACGGCAGCAGTCGGCTGATGGAGACACGGCGGTAATCCTCGGCGGAGACGGAGAGCAGCACGGGCCTTCCTTGCGCTGCCTTCAAGCTCCAGCAAGCTTGCCGATGTGCCATCATGTCGTTGCCTACAAGCACCGCCCGCCATTGCCTGTACACGCGGGGAGCTCTCCGAATCCAGCTCGAGCGAAGCCACAAGACCAGCAGCGCCGCACCGCAGCTCGCCACGAGGCTCTCTTACGCGAGATGCGACTCCCTCTCCGCGACGACGGAGATCCTGCATCCAGATCTGCGAGGACCACCGGTGGGGAGGAGAGCTGGGAGAAGCTTCGGCCCTAAGCGCCGGCCAGGGACACGCGCCGGCCGTGGCTCCAGAGGGACGAGCAAGGGTCGAGGAGATGGAGTGGAGGACTGCATCGGGGGGCGAGGGAGGGACGCGGCGCTTGCGACCGGAGGTGACGAAGGAGGCGAGGAGAACGACTGCAGGAGCCAACCGGAGCCTGGCCATGAAAGAAGAGCCTTTTTCATGGATACCATTATAAAATATCGTGTTCTAATGGATACCTCTAAAAAATTAGAACTTTCAGAATTTACCTAACATCGTCATTTTAAAGTCTTTCGTGCGTGCCATTCTGTCCGCTAGACGTGAGAATTGCGCCGTTTGGAGCCTTGACACGTGGGCCCAACACTGTAAAAAGACATGGTTGCCCTCCTCTTCTTTCTCCTCCCGTTCTCCTCTCAAACTGGCAAGGGGCCCCGCCTAGAGCTCCCCTAACGTCGCGGATGTGGCCCTCCACGATGCAGCCGGTGATGGTGGCGAAGATCCACCGCGCAGCGTCCATGTCGCAGAGGCGCGCGTACAGGCCCATGAGCGCGTTCTGCACGAACGGGTTGTCCGCCATGCCGCGCTTCACGACGTACCCGTGCACCGCTTCCTTGCCTGCGAAGGTCTCCGAGCGCGCGCGCGCACGCGGGCAGCACGCCCGCAATGGTTGTCTCGCTGGGTACGACGCCGGCCTCGGCCTCCATCCGCGCGAAGAGCTCCAGCGCGTCCTCGTCCATGCCGGCCTGCGCTGCGCATACCTGCAGACCATGGCGTTCCACAGCCCGAGCTGGCGGTGTCCGGCCGGGACCATGTCGAACACCCGCCTCGCGGCGCCCACCCGCTCGTGGCTCGCGTACATGTCCACGAGCGCGCTGGCAACGAACGAGTTGGCGGCGAGGTCGGTGTCCTTGAGGACGTAGGCGTGCATCTCCTGGGCGAGGGAGAGAATCTCCAGCTACGAGCACGCCGGGAGCGCGTTCGCGAACGTGACGCCGTCCGGGCGCACCCCGCGCGCGACCATGTCGTAAAGCACCTCGATGGCCTCGGCGCAGCGCCCGCTCTGCACCAGCAGGCTGACCATGGTGTTCCACGGCCGAGGCGCAGGTCCTCAGAGAGGTGGGAGCACGCGAGCAGGACGCTGACGAGCGTGAACGAGGTGACCAGGTGGCCCTCCAGGAGCATGTCGCGGAGCGCGTCGAGCGCCGGGAGCCAGCGGCGAAAGAGGCAGAGCGCGGCGATGAGGGAGTTGAATGTGACGGCGTCGCGTCTGGACAAGGCGCTGCAGTTCACGGTGGGACACTTCTTGCACGGCGCCGACTGTATACCGGAGACCGGCACGCCGGTGAGCTTAGGCTTGTCCGGCGAGGAAGAGTAATTAATTCTTGTGTTTGCGTAGACACGGTGTGAGTGTGTGTGAATATAATCTGTATAGGCATGCCATCTGTATATGTATGTGCAGCTGATCGATCAAATAGGTCGTACGAGGTGAGCATTCGTGTATGTAAATGTGTGTGTGCATCTGCTTGATTACCGGCATCGCGTGCGCAGCGGGCGAGCGCGGCGGGCGAGAGCACCCCGGTCACGGCGCAGCGGGGCGAGCTGGGCGAGCGCGGCAGCGCGTGCGGCGCGGTCACGGCCACGACGGGCGTGCAGGGCGGTCGCCTGCCATCGATGTGCTCGCCGGCGAATTCGGACACGCCCGTTCTCGGCTTTTAGGAAGATGCAGAGGCCAGCTGACTCTGCTATCCGCTAGAAGATGGCCGCAGGGGCAGGATGCAGGGAGGAGGGTGGGCGGCGGCGATGGGGCAGCTTCAAGGCGCGACAGCGCGCCTGGCCATCAAGATGTGCGCGCGCGCCGGCCGGAAGGACCTCTTCGCGTGCGTGCTTGAGCGCATGCTATCCTCAGGCCACGCCCGCGGCGACCGGCGAGGCGAGGCGACCCCACGCGCACGGCGAGGCGACCGGCGTACGGGACGGTGGACGCTCCTCTGTTTTCCCCCAACGAAGACGACGACGATATCCTCTCTTTGTATGACATGTGGGGCCAGGTGAGAGAAGGAAGCGCCAAGAACGGCCTCCCACGCCGCTGTCCAGGCCTAAGGGCATCGGTGGTCATTTTGCTTTGCCAGGCCCGCATGTCGGGAGCTTAAACGGAGAAAATCTAACGCAATTAGGCGAAATTGGCACACACGAAAGAGTTCAAAATGACGCCTCCACACATGATAGATTGAATTTTTCAGTGGTATTGATGAGCATGCCATATTTTATAATGGTATCCATGAAAAAGTCTCATGAAAGAATCACCACCCCCGCAATTCAATCCCGGCACGGCTACAAGTTAATACGATTGGCGATCACGGGTCTAGCTAGGAACACCCATTTTGCAACCAAACACAAAAAACATGGCCCAAGCTAGCCTGGCTACCCCAATTTCTTGCAACTAAACACACCCTATGTGATTACAATAGTTGCATGCTAGTCTGTATTCTTATCATGGTTTATATCTCTATAACATAAAAAAATCTCTACAACATAAAAAAAAAAAGAGTAAGACTTTTCTTTGGTGCGACTTTGTTGTTGACTCTGCCGTGACCCTGCCATGCGATACACACCCGCCCCTCTCCCAAATCTCGGCAACCATCATGGAAAGAAATTTCTAAATTTCTAAAAAGAAACAATCCCACCACGAAAATCTCAGCCCACCATCATGGAAAGAAATATTCCTAAAATAAAAAGGAAACAATCCCACCATAACAACTCGGCAACCATCATGGAAAGAAGTTTCTAAAAAAAGAAACAATCCCACCAAAATCTCAGCCCACAACCATGGAAAGAAATTTCCTTACAAAAAAAAAAAAAACAATCCCACCGTACACCTCCTGCTCCTTGACTTGGTAAATACATTCAACTCCTCTTGATTGCCGACACGGCGACACCTCCTCGTCGTGCGACGCCCTCGATCACCTCCTCATCGCCACGCCTCCACTTCCGCCTCCTCCTCATGCGAAGCGACGCCCTTGACCGGGAAACCGCGACCTCCACGAAACCGGAGTTGCGCCATCGATCGACCCTTCTTTGCGTGAACACTGCCACTCGCGAGACCTCGCCACGACTCCTCTTTGTGCGCCACCACCGCCCGCCGCTGCCTCCATGACGCGACGCCGCAGGATTGCCAGGTGTGCCAATCTCTTCTCATCCCTTCCTGCTGTGCAAAAGTGCATGCAAAACCGAGCATATATCGAACCCTAATCCTTGGTCGTCGCCGGAAGAATCACTAATTATATGGATTGGGAAACTGGGATACACACCGATTTTGCATCGACAATGCACATCTTTAACAGATTCTTATAATATGCTGCAGTGTCGAATCCTCAATGAAGATCTGATTTAAGTACAATGGCAGTCACGAATTTTCCCAATAAAATTTAATGGTTTCAAAAGTTTTTATAGAAATATGTTGTTTGATTAATTTAACAACAATTTAATTTTTGTGGAAAAAGTAACTTATTTGCCTCCTACCAGTTCATCAAATTAAGTGGTATTGTGTGCCGTGTTTTTGTTTTTAGGGTGTGAACAGCAAATCCGACACTGTTTAGTTCCTTGCATTTTTTTCATATCTCCTATTATGTGCTACTTGGTGTTCTGACTGCTGAGAACATGATGATTTGGAGTGGATCCTAATCCGAGTTTACTGAACAACCATCCAGGCACTCGCTCCGGCGTCCTGCGAGCAGCGGCAGCACCCTCGCCCCGACCGACTGTAGGAACGCCCCGCACCTGCCCGCCCCGTCGGACCTTGCCGCTACCACGACACCATAGCTCCTTAACTGGTTGGTGAGGAGCGACTCCATCCCAGCAGGAACCCAACAAGGTCAGCCCACCAACCCAACTCGCCGTCTGTCGTCTCAACCTTTGTACTCTTTTTTTTTCCTGTGTGTGCAATGCCCGTGCTTGGCGTCTCTGGTTGGACAGTGGATGATAAATTGTCCAGTTAGAATATGAGACATGAATTTCAGTTCGAATTTGCGATCTATGAAAATAAGGTGCAAGATTGAGTGATTCCTCACGGTGTTCTCTTGCGATGTCCACGTCAAGAGAGAATATCAAGATCTTCGCCCTCCCGCCTGATGCAGACACATGAGAGGAGGAGGCCAAAAAGATGGAGAAGAAAACATACTTTTGGAAAGAATGGCGCCAAAAAATAAAAAGAATGCACCAAGTAAAAAAGGTAAGGATAAGAAGACCCCAACAGTTGATGGAATTTTCACGAAGAATATTGTATGGAAGGAGGTTCTAACACAATAGGCGAGGTAATAGAAGATCTAACGCATACAATGTATTTTTAATTCAATTTATATTGTACAAATATTATTTAACTAACGTCATATTTGTATGCACAATACATGAATGTAAACTCATCTGTACATGTTATATTCTCGGTAGCTGCTTGTGCATGGTGTATATCCTGAATGTTTGATGTCAAATAATCAACCTCCGTACTACACTTAGTATTGTTTACGGTGTCCGGTTATGGCATATTATTAGTGAGGGATCCAGTATATCTCGATGACTCCACTTTGATAAAATGGAATGTCTACAATCATTACAACCAATAAAATAGAGTTTGCAAACCCGCGAAATCCATGACTGATTGTGTTACTTTCATAAAACTTGTTTGGATTAAATGTCAATTTAATATCATTGTTTAATTTCATAGTATTGTTATCTTATCATGTGATCCATATTTTTTTTATAAAATTTAGTTATCCCGTAGCAACGTGCGGGGGATTTAACTAGTTTGTATAAATGTAATCTTACGCAGTTGTCTAATTTTTTGACAGTGTTGATGAGTCTCATTTTACTCGTGATGAACAATCACGTATGCTCGACATTATTTGAACACCATTTACATGGTTGACACAACTTATAACATATAACACCGATTTATATCTGCTGGAAACAGCGTATATATGGTCGTCATCAACTATGTCAGGAGTACTACTATGTATATCTATGGTCCTGTGATGGGTGTTTTATCATCATAGTTCACCGCCAGCCCTGCTGGCGCGGTAGGGGCCGTCTGCCACCGCCGCCTCTGCCGGGACGTTGAAGAAGGTGACCTCCGTCGAAGTGGGCGACGAGGCGGCCATGACCATTGGTAGGTTCACATTCTCCAGGGTGCGAATGCCCTGAGCGGATGGGATGGACGCCACGGCCACAGCTATCAGGAGGACAGCCATGAAGGTGGTGAGCCTGGCCATTGTTGTTTCTCTAGAGAACACACACAACACAGTGAGGGTGTTATTATAAGAGTTCTTGTCGTAAAGTTGTGTTGGAGCTTGAGTCATGGATGGGTTTTATATGAGAAAGTGTAGTTCATTTCAGTAACTGTAATGGAACTATATATATTTAATGGTGTTTAACTCTAGTGACATGAGTTATAATTTAATCTTCTATGTGTCTCATAAATTAACCCGTGAGTTGTTGATGGTAAATGGTACACGATGTAACTCAAATTTTGTTATTATTAATACTACTTTTTTATTCAATAAAAATACGAGTAAACTCTATATATGACTGCTAGTAGTAGTCGTAATACATGTGAATTTATGTTTCATATATATTAGTAAAAAACAAAAAGAAAGATAAGAATCAAAGAAGCATCGCGTCGTATTTCACATGGTCATGCCAGTTTTTTTCGAAAGCGTGCATTGGCACGTGTTTCATGAAGTGGGTTCAACCCAGATACAATAGAGAAGGACCAAAAAAAAAACAGGAAGGGTTTGCGAGGCACCATCTCTCTCGGATCTGCCTCCTATTAAGATATCTGTGTTCCTTGAGAGCACATAGAAGAAAGACAAAGAGCATTAGACAAAACAAGCACAACATATCAGAACAAAATATTCACAAACTACACCAGATATAATAATAGTAGTAATAATAACATATCGAAACCACGAGCTCGAGCTGCTTGTGCTGCTTGTTGCTTGCAACCAAGTTGCTTGGATGCCCGCAACCCCGCACATGGAAGCCATGAGGAGACGACGACAGACATGGGCTTAGGAGGATCGGAGGAGGTAGAATGCCAGACTGGCATGCATCCAGCCATCCAGCATCGCCCGCATACCACTATCAGCTTGTTCGGTTGGCTGGTGCTGGCTGGCTGGTTAGTGTTGTTTTGTTGTGAGAGAAAACGCACTTGTTGGCTGGTGGCTGAACCAGCAAGCGAACACAGGCAGCGGGCTGCAAGGACGGGTGACCAATAGCAGGTGCCGCATGGCCATTCCGCCCACTCGAGCTGGCGTTTTGCCAATCGCCGGTTCTCTTCTCTCTCCTCCTTCCACGTGGGATCCAGCCAGCTCTCAAGCCCTTCTCAACTGCCCGGAGGAAACAGTTAGAAGTCAGAACTAGCTCCAGGGATGTATCTAAAAGTCGAAGCAGGAATATCTTCAAAGCAATCCAGGAGATTACTTTAGTTTGGTCTTGTTGTTTTGAGCTTTCGATATGTATGTTGTATCTCGATCATGGAAGTTGTCGACGCACGAGATTGGTCATCAATTAGCTGAAGGACGGGATCTTGTGCCAAACTTTACTTTGGTCTTGTCGTTGTCGCAGGCCCGTAGCTCACGATTTAGCTGAGCTATCGTTGCATAATAATTGCAAGGCCATATAGAGCCGAGGCATGTGAGAATCGTGAGATATATACTAACTATGGAGTCCTGACTCCGTTTCATGGAGTTTGACGTTTTTAATCTTTTAAACTTTATTTTTGACTATTTGTCTTATTCAAAATATTTATATAAATAATAAAATAAATAAATTAATATTTAAATATCTTTTTTGATAAAATAAATCATAACAAAATAAATTATATTTGTGAAAAAAATTGAATAAAACGAATCATCTAATAAGATGATATGGAATCTAGGATGACAAATTCAATAGGACACAAATTCAATAGGACAAAGTGAGCAGTATACAACAAAGACGTACCACTCATCATGCACTTATGCCAAATGATAAAAAATTAAAAGAGCCTGTGTCGTGCGGTGTCCGATGACACTTGCCCACGCGAACAGCGCTGGAAAGTAAAAAGTTTTTGTTTTTTTTGTTCGTTCGAGATGGGATCTGAGGTGAATACAAAAATAGGAATGTCACTAGTACCCAATTTGTTTTGCGTGACGGGCAAAAATCATTTTAGGTAGCGGGCAAGTCTGTCCGTCTCCAACCAAAGGTCACGGTAAATCGTGAGAATTTGTGTGGCGGGCAACAGTGGCCGCCACGGTAAATCGATTACCCACGGAAAATATTTCGAAAAAAAAAACCCCACACAGGCCCTCCGAGCCCATCCACGGGCGTCGAGCCCATCTAGGGCTGCAGCGCGCTGCCGCCGGCGGATCCAATGAGCCCGTTGTCGTGGGCGGATGTGACCTCGCTGGTGGCGTTTTTTTCGTCGTCCTCTGTGGGGTATGCACACCGCCCCTCTAACCTTCGCTACGGGGGTAGCGGGAGGAGGGGCGAGGGCTGCGGCGAGTAAAACGTAAGAGATCTTTGGGCCCACGGGCTGGGTCCCCCCGGGAGCGTGGCGTGGACAAAAGTGCGAATCCCGAGAGAATAACTTTCTGATTGATAGGTCATAAAAGTTCCCACCAACCGTCCCCTTCATACGTCTTGTCGTTTGCGTATTTATAGGCGTCCGGTCGGTAATAGTTGCGATTACATATCGGGACAACGCCTTTGTTGCCACTTACGGCTAGGGCCCCGCGAGGACAATTTGGCACATTCTGCCTAGGGGTAAACAAGTAAAAGAACAAGGGCAGCCGACACTATGGCACTCCTAGGGTTTCTCCCCCGCCGCGCGCTTGGCTTGGCCCTCTCCGCCCCAGGCGCCGTCTCTACGCGCGGGGGTGTCGCCCTTTGGTTCGGCCCCCCGCGCTGCCGCGGGGTATGTTGTCTTTCTTGGCTCGCCGCCACCCGCGCTGTGAGGGTGCAGTCTTGCTTATTTCGCCGCCGCCCCCCGCGGCGCTGCGCTGCCCTGGGCCTTCCCGCCCCCGCTGCTTGCGTCTTTGTGCCGCCTGGCTCGCCGCCCTCCGCGCGCCGGCGGGGTGTCATCCTTGGGGCCCGGGAGCTGGGGGGGTTGTAACACCCCCTGTGTTACTATTACTAAAACATGCCATGTCATCATGATCATTGCAAAGCATACATGATTAGAAAATTGGAAATGCATCAAATTAAAATAAGTTTATATTTTTAGAGAAATGTTTGTGCTTAAGAATTTTAGAGTGATTAAATGTTAAATTTATGTTTTTGATCCTAAGTGTGTGGTTGGATGATGGTTTGATAGTATAGGTTGGGAATCTGAATTTTGAATCAAATTCAAGTTTGAATTGAACTTGAAAACCCTAATTCCATTCTCTCTTTTACCCTCTTTTCCATAATTCAAAATCTAAGCAAAATTTGCAAAAATTTCCAAAAGCCAAGTTGTAGATCTTGTTTTGATGTACAAAAGAGGTGTACAAAGTTTTTGAAGTTTTTGAATAAATTTGAAAGTAATTTTGAATTCAAATTTGTCCCTTTTTGACCCCATTTCAAAAAGTCATATTTAGAGGCCGAATTTGAAAATCTTCCAATTGTGAAAATTGTAGATCTTGAAAAAATTAGGCTAAGTCACTTTTTGGAGTTTTTCAAGCTCAGTTCAAATTTGGGGAGAATTTGACAAAATTCAGAAAGATAGAAGTTTGGAAGCTTCAAAGGAATGAGGGAAACCCTATTCACCTCCATGCTGGGCTGTCGGCGGCGTCCGCCGTGGCCGTTCTCGCTGGTTCCGGCGAGAGCGCGCGTCGGGGGCAGCTGGCCGGGTTCGTGACGTCTCCCTCCACCTGTCCATCCATTCTTTGCCCTATAAAACGCGAAGCCGACGCCGTTCTTCTCCTTTCTTCTTCCTCCAGCCGCCGCCGGTCACCTTGTTCCGCCGCGTCGCACCACCGCCATCGAGCCGCCATTCCTTAAATTGGTCGCGCCATCATCTTCGCCACCTCCTCGCGCCCCGTTTGAGCTAGCCCTAGTCCTGCCTTGTAGCCGGAAGCACCCGCGACGCCGTCTTCTCCACGGCCGGTAGCAGCGCCGCCCGCGGACGACCTCGCCCGTCGTCCCGGTCGTCTCGGTGAGCCTTGAGCTAAACCCGTCTTGATATCTAGAGTTGTCTCGTGGTCCCGATGCTGTCGTCGGCTCGGTCGTTTTCCCAGCTTGAAGGACGGACACGCCAGGAACGCCGCTGTTGCCACGGAGAGCGCCGCCGTGGCCGCCGCCGCCGTCGAACCACCTCCGCTCGTCCCCCGAGCCAACTACCTTGCCATTCGAGTCCGTGGTGAGCTCCGGTTCTTCTTTGTCGTTGGTTGGTCCGTTTGCTTTCGCCGTAGTTGCCGGAACGCGTGTGCCGCCGACGAGCTTGCCTTGCCGCTACCGCCCAGCGGCGCGTAGCGCGCATCCACGTAAGGGTCGTTTAGGTTCAATTAAGTGAGGGCTCGGGTTCGCCTCGATGGTCGCCGAGTCGCCGGTGTCCTCGCCGTCGGCGACGGGAAAGCCCCGTTGGCCGTTGCCGTCGTCTGCCAGCGCCCGGCCGTTGCCGCCATGGTCGTCGGCGGTATGCCGCGGTGCTTTAGGGTTCGGGTTTGGGGTTTCATGTGATCAGCGGGACCGAGGGGAGCGAGTAGGATCAAGCCGCGTCGCCGGGACCTCCCTCACCGCCGTGAAATCGCCCGGTCAACTCCGGACGACCGCCCCCAGGTCATCGGCAGGTGGCCGTCGAGCCGGCTGTCTAAGCGGCGGCCGGGCCGCACAGTGTCGGGCTGCGCGTGGTGATGGGCGATTTAAGCCCAAAAGCGGGTTTTGTTTTAAAAAGTGTTTTATTCAATTTCTTTATGGTGAATAGTATATGTTTTTGTGAATTTCATATAAATTCAAATTTAGCTTCAAAAATTCTGAAAATTTTTTTGTAGAACCTTCTTATGAGTATATCTACTTATGAAAAATTTGAAACTTTGATTTTGAGTAGTTCTTGCATGATTTAAAAATACAATCTTTAATTGAAAAATGCATCTTCTATGATTTTTAGAAAATAAAATATTTATTCAAAAATCATGAAAATTTATTTGGTACTGTTTTTATGATGTGTTCTACTTGTATAAAAAAGTTTGGAGTCGTTTTGACAAGTTTAAATTATTTTCTATTCTATGCTCTATTATTTCATGTGATTTATAATTTGTTTAGTGTCAAATAAATTAGGTTTTTGTGTGACTTTTTGGGTTGTTTTGTGAAACTTGGATCATATCACAATCAAGTGGTCCTTGAGAACTCCTTAGGCAATGGTGATGATATCTTATAGAATAGTTCAACAAGTTGGTTTTGTTGGGTTGCAACTTTATCGTGAAGGAAAGTTGTACTCAAGTTGTTATCATTTTATGCACCTGTAAGCATCATATTTAAATATATAGCATCATGTTGTGACATACATTATTTCGTGTAGTGAACGAGATCGAGAGTGTCCAGTCGAGCAAGTTCGGAAGAGGTTTATCATCCAATGGAAGCGGGTTCGGATTTCCACTGGGTTTTCTCGAGGGGATAGTTTATTCCGTCAACGAAGGCAAGCCCCGGTTACATTAAACCCTTCCTTGATGTTTTAAAAATTTTATATCACTTATGTCTATGCTATGTTGCATTAAGTAATTAGGAGTTGAGTGATAACCTAATTGCTGCATTCCCATCCTTGTTTATTTCAATACCATCCTTGATAACCTGTTTCATTTCGAAAATGCTTAGTGATGCTTAGCCCTGCTTAATTAGTTAAGCTTTTTCATCAAAATGTTTTATTTGAGGAGATGGTACTGTTTTCGGAAAAGAAAGAGTTGTAGTGATGAATTTGAGATCGGACGGGACGTAGGTTGAAAGCCGGCGGGATACCTAGCTGTGCTTGTCCCGTGTTGATCGTTTAAGGACCGTCCGTTGTTTGGCCTGAGTGAAATCGGGACTTTTTGAACGCAAGTTGCGCCTGAGGCCGTTTGGGTCAATGGCACGTCTGACTGGCAGTCACCCCAGGTCAGACGAAACTAACTGGCCACATGCCCCGGTAAGCCTGATCTCGGGGGTGTGCCAAATCGGGAACGGACAACCGCGCACTGGGAGTGGAGAGATGGCGGGAGTAGCATGTACCCACCCTACTGGTCAAACTGTCATTAGGACGGGGTAGGGAGGTGGAGTACTGTGCTCTCGGGTGGCGATGGACCCAGTCCCGTTTTGGACGAACTGAGTGAGGGTTGATATATGCAAGCTTAAGTGCTACATATGTCGTGTGGTTAGGGATCCCCAGCTGGGTATAATCGGTTCATGAATCGCCGTTGCTTCTCGGAGAAGGAGACCCGATTCCCTGACCTTCATCGTAGTAAATGATGGAATATGTTTTTGAGGAAAGAGAGTTGGAATAAGAAAAATATGTTTGCTCTAGAATAAGATAACCTAGAGTATATGAGCTATTAATCTGAATTAAAAATATTAAAAGTAAGGATTCACTTATAGTAAACTTTTAAAAAAAAGAGTCTTTGATTCTTGCTAAAACCTTACCTTGACTCCTAAGACCAGCATTCCTGAGTCTTCTCCCCTTTTCTTGGTCGGGTAAGTCTTGTTGAGTACTCCCGTACTCAGGGTTCTTTGACCCTTGTTGCAGGAGCAGGTCATGAGCAGGCTTGTTTTGGTCCCTGCTGCATGACGGTGTACCAGGAGGAAGATGACGAGTAGAGTTGCACCCTCGGGCAGGGTTGTCAGTGTTTTATATGTATAATGTTACTCCAATAATATCAGGCTTGTAATAATGATATTTAAGTTTGGGTATTTGAACAAATGGTTTGTAAACTTATGGTTATGTAATCCTTCCGCCGTTTACTCGGATGTATTTTGAATAAAGTGTTATAATACTGGAGTGACTTGTTAATGAGATCCTGTTCGGAAAATTAATAGTACTTTCTAGATTATTGGGAACTCGTGCATAACGATCAGAGGTCTTAATGACAATGATAAGTGCATGTGGGCCCTGTAATTTAGGAGGTTACATTCAGGGGTCCCCGGCAAGGGTCCCTCCCCAACATCCTCGGGTGCCGTGGCGGGAGAAGTTGTTGAAGCCGCCCCCGCCCCATAGCGGCGGTTGCCACCGCCGCCCCTTGCCTCGGCCCGCCGAAGAGGGAGGAGGGGCGCCGCCATCGCGGATCCAGCCGCCCGTCGCGCGCCGTCGGTCGCTGTGGAGGAAGAGGCGGCGCGGATGTACCGTCCGTCGCGCTCCGCCGTTGCCCCCGAGCGCCGCCCGTCGAGATCTGCCGTCCCTTCGCCCGCCGCCACGTCGACGAGGAGGAAGGGGCGCGCGGGATCCCGAGCGCCGCCGGTCACTATGGAGGAAGGGGCGCGTAGATCCCCGCGCCCCGCCGTCCCGCGCACGTCGCCCCGAGCGTCGCCGTCCGTGGCCCGACCGCCGCCGCCCGGTTGCTAGGCGTGGAGGAAGGGGCGCGAATCCCGAGAGCGCCACCGTCCGCATGTCGCCCCGAGCGCCGCCGTCCGTGGCCCCACCGCCGGTCGCTGTGGAGGAAGGGGAGGCGAGGAGAAAGGAGAAGGTGGGAGGGGAGGGAGACCGGAGAGAGTGGGAAGGGAGTTGGGTGCGACCGGGGAGTTGGTGCGGTGAATGAGCGACACTGTTCGTGACCGAGAAAATCCTAGCTCCCAAACCCTAGCTCCAGCAATTTACATTTGTTAAAGACGACCGGTCATTGCTTTGGGCGAGATGGGCCTCGACATGTTCGTGGCGGGTCTTTTAATTTGCCCGCCACGGAAAATCGGTTTTCCGTGGCGGGCACCTTAACACGCGTGTTAATGTGCCCGCCACGCAAAATCAATTTTCCGTGGCGGGTACAAAATAAATCTGGATGTGGCGGAGCATTTTTTCGTGACGGGTAAAAAATGCCCGCCACGGAAAAGATTTCGTAGTATCACGCAAAAAATGTTTTTCGTTACTGGTGCGTAGGAATAGGATAGGAGGGGGCTCGAACGAGTACTATGCGTGGTGCGTAGGAATAGGATAGGAGGAGCTCCGAACGAGTACTATGCGTGAAAACACGTAATAATATGCGTATCGTCGATGTTTGGAAATTTAATGTTTGGCAGGAAAAGAATTAGAACATAATTTTTTTTAAACGAGAACACAATGATCTTATTTGTTGAACACTTCAGAGAATTTTTTTTTTCTTCCAGTTACAACTCACAAAAATCATCAGACTATAATAATCAGCTTTCATTCGCTGTACCTCACAAAAAGTCGAAAGTGGGGCAACAATTTTTTTTTTTTTTTTTTCTTCTGGGGGGTCTTGTAAAAAAATAGACAAATAATCAAAGCTGCACTAGACTACTCGAGGCTTGACTTGAGTGAGGTGCATCTTCCTTGTACACTCATAGTTCGAGCACCAAGCCGCCATGGAAATGGTGGCGCTTCCAGTCCACCTACTCCTCCTCCTCCCCATCCTGGCCATCGTCTCCTTCCTCTGGCTCAGGCGTGCGGCTTTGGGCCGTCAAGGCGGCGGCCCGCGGCTGCCCCGTCGCCGTGGGCGCTCCCGCTGATCGGCCACCTGCACCACCTCACGGGCGCGCTCCGCACCACGCCATGCGTGACCTGGCGGCGCGCCACGGCCCGGTGATGCTGCTCCGCCTCGGCGGGCTCCCCGTCGTCGTCGCCTCCACCGCGGACGCCGCCGGCGAGGTGATGAAAGTGAGGGACATCGAATTCGCAACGCGCCCCCTGACGCGGATGGTCCGGCTGGCCATCCCCGAGGGCGCCGAGGGGATCGTCTTCGCGCCCTACGGCGACGCGTGGAGGCAGATCCGCAAGATCTGCACCGTCGAGCTGCTCAGCACCCGGCGCGTCCAGTCCTTCCGCCCCGTCCGCGAGGAGGAGGCCGCGCGGCTCATCCGCGCCGTGGCATCGTCGTCGCCATCGGCGGTGAACCTTAGCGAGCTGCTGGCCGGGTACGCCGCCGACTCCTCGGTGCGCGCCATAATCCGGAGTCGGTTCAAGGACCGGGTCAAGTTCCTAGCCATGCTAGAGCGCGGGCTCAAGCTGTTCGGCAGCATGAGCTTGCCGGACCTGTACCCGTCGTCACGCCTCGCCATGCTCGTTAGCCGGATGCCAGGACGGATGAAGCGGCACCAGCAGGAAGCGGACGCGTTCATGGACACCATGATCCAGGAGCACGGGAGAGCAGAGCACTTGACGGCAACGGCGACTGCGACAACGCCGACAAGGAAGACCTGCTCGACGTGCTGCTGAGGATTCAGAGAGAAGGTGACCTGCAGTTTCCGCTCACCACCGACAACATCAAGTCAGTGATCGGAGTAAGCAGCACTGCGCACCCAATTCCAGATCGACAACAGAATCAAATGCCAATGCCATGGTGGTGTTTCTCTGTTCTTTCACAAAAGAATCAAATCGGCTATGTATGTGCTGTGCAGGACATGTTCGCCGGAGGCAGCGAGACGGGTGCGACGACGCTGCAGTGGACCATGGCGGAGCTCATGAGGAACCCAAGAGTGATGAAGAAGGCACAAGACGAGGTCCGACAAGCGCTCGCCGTGGCCGGCCGGCAGAGAGTAACAGAGGACGACCTGAGCAATCTGCACTACATGCACCTGGTCATCAAGGAGGCCCTCCGGCTACACCCACCATTGCCACTTCTGCTTCCACGGGAGTGCCGGAGGCCATGCCAGGTTCTGGGATTCGACGTGCCGGCGGGCACAGTCATGTTCGTGAACGCGTGGGCGATCGCGAGGGACCCCAACTACTGGGACAAGCCAGAGGAGTTTGTGCCTGAAAGATTTGAAGGCAGCAGCGTCGACTTCAAGGGGACGGACTTGGAGTACATTCCGTTCGGGGGCAGGACGAAGGATGTGCCCGGGCATGGCGTTTGGGCTTGTGACCATGGAGCTTGCACTTGCTAGCCTCCTTTACCATTTTGATTGGGAGCTGCCGCCTGGGATGACGGCCACGGATATACACATGGCAGAGGAAATGGGAGTCACGGCTCGCAGGCTCCACGACCTCTGGCTTGTCCCCTTCGTCCGAGTGCCCGTGCCCATGCCATGACCTAAACTTTTGTACAATACGTGTCAATTACTATGTTCAAGAATACCTAAACTTACTAATAATAAGGTGATTTTTTTCTGGGCATCAGTGAAGTGTTTGCAAGAATTGCTGAACAAATTCAGTTATTTTGAACAACGTTTGGGGCTCCTCTTTCTTAGTAAGTCCGAAGTACGATTTGATGATTGCAACCCATGTGTCAAATTTGGACCGTGCTAGTAGATTTCTTGTGCTGAAACTTGCGAGTTTTTTTACTTGACATGGGTGTTCATATTTTTCTGACTTCATTTTTTACGATTTAATTGTGCTATTCTTGTGGTGGTAGACGACTCATTAACGATAACGCCTATGGTTTAAATTCGCTATCTACCGACTTGGTTATTCGGAGATGCTTATAAACATAAGGTGTATGCGATTGTATTATTTATATGCAAAATAGTAGTTCTAGGATCACCAGTTGGAGGCTGCTATTTCCTCTTCCTATTCTCTCTCTAGATTCAAAATTTTCAAAATTTTGTAATAGGAGGCTCTAATCCTTTGATAACTAGCATAAACACTCACAAGCATAACATTAACTTAAGCCGGCCGTTGCATGCCTGGCAGTAATCTTATCTTATGATATACTCCTTCCGTTTCCAAAAACATGCAATTCTCACATCCTGGGAAGTCAAACATTACAATCTTTGACTAAAATTATATCACAAAAAATACCAAGGCTTATGAGACAAATTAAGTGTCGTTAGATTAGTTATGAAATATATTTTTATAATAAATTTATTTCAAGACATAAATTCTAATACTTTTTCTATAAAATTAGTCAAAGTTGATGAACTTAGACCGACACACTTCCCACGCTTGTAATACTCAGCACGCCGATCAGAGGTACTGGGGGTGATAATTGGGCCTGGGAACCAGAACGACATGGTGTATACACTGTTCGGTCGGTGTATCGTATGCTCTATGACAGTCAAGATCAGCAACAACATGACAGAAGGGAAACAACATCAGAGAACATAATTTGGAAGAGAATTTGGGGTTTATGTGTACCGCCAAAGGTGAGGGGTTTCTGGTGGCGAGTAGTGAATGGATTCCTACCGTCCAGAGGAGAGCTGCATCGTAGGCATGTTGAACCCACCCCAAATTGTGAGACCTGTGGTGTAGATGTGGAGTCAATTAAACATGCTCTGATGGACTGCACTGTTGCCAAGGTTTTTTGGGCTGAAATTAAGAAGCTAACGGGAGCTAAGCTACCAAGACTGCATCCTCACACTTGGGCTCATGATTTGGATCCGGCAATATGCTCTCCAAAGGACGCAGCCATCTTCCTCTGTGGCATGTGGTCGTTGTGGATGGCGAGGAATAAGAGGCGACATGGTGAAGCTGCATGGCCTGTTCAACTGGCAGTAGAATGGGTGAAAGACACAGCCTATGATCTTTGGCAGTTGGCTCATCCACCAAAGAAGGCCAATGAGATGCAAAGAGCTGACCATCGATGGCAGAAACCATCTCCTGGGTGGATCAAGTGCAACGTTGATGCATCCTTTTCTGAAGGTAATCGCACAGGAGCAACGGGAGTGGTACTCCGTGATCATGAAGGCCATCTGTATGGAGGGTCAGCCAGGTGGTATGACTTAACGCTGAATGCACTTGCATCTGAAGCTCTGGCTTGCCGCGATGGACTGAAATATGCACGCGATAGAGGCATTCGCAAGATCATTCTAGAAACTGATTGCCAGGTCTTGGTAAATCTATGGGAGAAACGTGCTTTGCAAAGATCTGAGATCCAACCCATTCTTCTTCAGATGGAGGAGCTCAGCCGGAGTTTTGAAAATTTCAGTTTACATTTTGTTAATAGATATTGTAATAAGTTAGCTCATGAATGTGCTAGATTGGTGTCTCGTGATAACGTGATGGAAGAGTGGCTTATAACTCCATCATGTTTGCGAGCCACTGCTGAAGCTGATTGTAATCCTTCTCATGGCTAATATAAACTCCGGTTGATTCTCAAAAAAAACAAAACTTCCCACGCTTGCATGTTTTTAGGAACGGAGGGAGTATAAGAACTTTAATCCTGCACAGTAATGCCTTTCTTGCTAGAGGTCCTCTAGCGTATGGGCTTTCCTCTGCGCTGGAGGGCCTGGGTCTTGGCGATTCTTAATACTGCTAGCACCAAAGTGATCGTAAATGGCTATCCGGGGAGGGCGATCTGCCATTCACGTGGGTTGCGCCAGGGTGACCTGCCCTCAGGTGATTCAGGCTTTCTTTCTAGTCGCAAAATTAGTTTCTACTTAGTACAAATTCTGAAGGACCACCGTTTGAGCCGGTGATTTGTGTAGTGTGTTCTCCCACCCCAATATGGCATCTCACCATGCACATCTCACCATGCTCGGGAGTGCGTCTGTGTAATTGCTTGGATTTTATCTAACTTCTCTTAACGAATAACGAGGTAAGCTCGGTTTCGAAAAAAAAAAAAAAATCCTGCACAGTAGTCTAATTTTCATAGAGTATCGAATCCAATTTTTTTTTTTTAAATGATCACATGCCACTACTACTGATTTGAACTTCCGTGGTGGTTCTTTTTGGATTTTCCGTGGCGGGCATTGAAACCGCCACGCAGCTAGGGTCATGGTTAATCGAACGATTAACCGTGGTGGTTTCCTGCCCGCCACGGAAAATCGATTAACCGTGGTTCACGTAATTTGAACGTCATTTACATGGTTCACGTAACTTAGCAAATATAGCACCGATTTTTATATATATGCCCGACACTCATATGGATATGGTTGTTTCAAAACTTTTTTTTTTTTTTTTAACATCGTTGTCAAAACTATATATATGACAGATGTGTGCTATCTATAGCGGCCCTGTTGCGGGTGTTTTATCATCATAGTAGCCCACCGTATCAAGTGATGAAGCTATTGAAACTGCCAGGTCTGTTGCTTTGAAAGAAAGGCTGTTTCCCCAAAACAAAAGAAAAAAAAAAGAAAAAGAAATGCTGTTGGTACTCAAGTAACTGAATTTGTAACTGCCAATGTGTAACCAAGTTTTCTGGTCCAGTGCTCTATCTTTCTTACCCAATTTGTGACCTGTTTCGGTATTTATTCGGTCCAGTTATTTAATATGTATAATAATTGTGACACTACAAGAGAATAAGATGTATATGTATTCCTGAGAGCAGTTGTGATTTATGATTGGTGCTACCTTGTTTATATATTGCAATGTTCCCTATTTGTTTAGGGATGTACTCAGTCCGCTCCAAATTCAAAACGTTTCCGCTAGCTTGCAACCAGCAAAAAGCTATGTGGGCTGCCGCTTCAACCCACAATAAGCTAGTGGCGTGATCTGGGCTGCCACAACAGCTCTGTTATGCCTTGCGGGTCTAGCGGTCATGGTGTGGGTTGACCACCACCGCCCCATTTGCATCGCTAGATGTGAAGGCGAATTACGGTGATCTCCGTCGTGGGCGAAGAGGCGACGGCCGCCGGTAGGTTCACATGCTCCACGGTCTCCAGGGTGCGACCCCCGTGTGGGATGAGATGGACGCCACGGTCATAGCGATCAGGAGGACAACAATGAAGGTGGCGAGCTTGGCCATTTTTTCCCCAAAAGTGTTTTCAGATCCTTGGCGTAGGATTGTGTTGGAGCTTGAGTCATGGGTGGGTTTTTATATGACAAACTGTAGTTGATTGCAGCTTAGTATCTATAACTGAGCTATAGATAATGGTTGTTTAGTTCTCTATAGTGGCAAGAGTTATAGTTCAATCTCATAAATTAAATAATCCATGAGTTGTTGAGGTTGCGTACATTAGTACACGGTTCGTGTAACTTATATTTGGATTTGGTTTTCCTCCTCTTAATGAAATACGGGTGAACGGCCCGATCGAGAAAAAAAAAATAATAAACCGGAGGGGAAGAAGTCCCTGCTGAAAATTAATTAAAAGGAGGGCCACCAAAATCAGCCGAAAACAAATTTAAATGATCAGAGTATCTAGCGCCCAGATGTCCAGCGGACAGCGCGCATCCGACGCCTAGATAGGCTGTTGCGCCCTGCCCACAAATACGGCGATGAGCTTTGCCTTGCGTCCATACCACACAAGTTTCCATCCCCTGCCAGCAACATCGCTTACACCGTACCATGCCCCGTCGCATGTCCCATCTCGCTACATCCCTATTGAATGTACTCCGCGTCGAGGATGGGCTCGAACTCCTGAAGATGGAGAGAAGGGAGGGGGAGGGAAGGGAAGGGAGAGGTGTGTCGCACGAGGTGAAACCCTATGGCAAGCCACTGTCTCCTAGCCACCACCATCATTGCAACATGTGTAAAGATCTACTTTTGAAACATCCAAATGCAACAATTGCAACATGAATTTAAAACACTTGAAAAAACAAGCCTGAAATCATTGCAACGATACGCAATTGCAACAAATGTGTGAAACAAATGCAACATCCAAAAAAACACAATTGCAACATTTGTCCGAAAATCACGATAAAAACATACATCTAAAACACTCGATGCAGCATGCCCCTGAAAACATTTGCAATATGTGTAACAGCCCCGATCTACTTTTGCAACAACTATATGATTTAAGTACAAATATTGTAAATCTTCTGGTAAAATTTAAAACATACAATTGCATCATAGGATGGGAAGAGAGAGATCCTAGCCTAGGGAGCGCCATGGACGCTAAGGGGAGGTTTCCTGCCGCCGAAGTGGGGACGATGCTGTCACGCCAGGTCAAGGGATCCCGGTAGGGGATGGAGCCATGCCAGGGGTGGGGAAGGGCAACGCGCACTTTGTCGTGGGTGGGGAAGGGCGTCGCGCCGGGGGTGGAAGGGCACCGTGCCTCGCCGGGCTGTGGGGGAGGGCGTTGTGCCAGGGTGGGAATGAGGGAGCGAGCAGTAGAGTTGGTGTGTGGAGAGGGAGTGGATTAGGATGAGGGAGGCGGAGTGAGAATTACCGCTGCAACGCCGAGTCATTAATTCCATGGGCGTGTCCGTCAGGATAGAATGAACGCTCTTTAGGGAGAATTATTGTTTCAAGATCAGAGATGGGGTGAGGGAGGAATTGAGAAATAATGAACGAAATAAAGAAACTATATAAAAGGATGCAAATGTAGTAAGTCTTTCAAGCTTCCGTTGTTCAACTTATTGTGTACACATGTTCTAGGCAAAGCAATGCACGTCTACACATCCATGTCGATACACTGGTTTGATGAAGATACATATAATAGCTCACAGAAATACATCATATGAGTAATAATAGTGGCATATTAAAGTCCAATTTGCACATACTACACTAGCTACTTCTTGTAGATATAATTTCCGTGGAAACCGTATGGAACCCTTTGGGGCAAAGTAATTTTTGCTATTGGCTCGTCTGAAATCCTTTTTGCATCGATGATGTACACCTATGGAAATGAGGTTTTTCAGTAAGGACATGTATGTGTACAAAAAAAGCAGCGTGCTTTTTGAAGAGCATAACTTATTATTAATAAATTACCTGAGAGATGTTTGTTCCCTCATCATGTACGTACGTAATGACCCATCCATCATCTTCATCGATTCCATTTTTCTTTGCAACAAATTGAA
The DNA here is from genome assembly GCA_015847255.1 of Hyparrhenia diplandra. Classification (NCBI taxonomy): domain Eukaryota; kingdom Viridiplantae; phylum Streptophyta; class Magnoliopsida; order Poales; family Poaceae; genus Hyparrhenia; species Hyparrhenia diplandra. The sequence continues at coordinate 103,410 of JADLZK010008990.1, read as the reverse complement.
CTCCAGAACAGAATTGTTTCTCTTGTAAAGCATGATACTCCACTGAGATAAATTGTTTGTTTTCCTGTGTTTTTTATTGGTGTACTTTAGTCCTTACTAGAAAAACATAATATAATTGGTTGTTTATTTGTGTAATACTTTGTACTATATACTAACCTTATCTTGAACATCAAAGTGCAGCTTCGCTATCATCTTGTACTTAATCAAGCCTGCATTAGCACGGACTGCACATGTTACGACATTTTGTAAGTTGATGCTCACAACGTATACTATATGTCAAGACAATGTTACCTGTTCTACTGGTTTCTACTGAGTCAACAACTTGAGCATACCCATACTTGTTTATAATCCCTGTGAAGTTTTCATTGATAACTGGAAAATCCATTGCAACATCCTCACTAGTAATATAACCTTCACTTGCGATACCACTTCCCAAATTTAACCTCCATTCATAAGGGCGAGAAAAGAGAATGCCATCTAGTGACGGGTCAAAATCCTCTGAATTCTTATCTGGTGGAAAGAACACCCTTCTGTACCACCTTGACTTGTCAACATTGTGGGGTGCACCAGGGATTACTGAGCCAAGTGTGCGACAACCTCTGACGACAACCTGCTCATGAGTTTTTTTTTTGTGAGTGCCTGCTACTTCCTTTGTTCTAAATTATAAAGACTTTTTGACAAGATGATGCTCATTCTCCTGCTGGAGGTTAAAAAAACCTCGCCCAGTCCCACGTTTTCCAAAGCACAAAGTTGTGGGGTTTTTCTAAGCATGTGTGAAAGGTCGTCTATCTTAAGCACAAAGTTGTGGAGCTGTCTCCCACTATAGACCGAGTTATTTTTCAAAGTAATAAGTGTTGTGCTTGTAGAAGAAGTTCCCTATCTACTTCGTGTCCAAAGTATTGGTGGCATCAAAGGGGTTGTACCCATAAATGGAAAAGGTAGCATATATATGTCGTGGTCATGGACTCCTAGAAATTTTGTTACTACTCCAAATAAAATATAGTCACAATATATCATCCACACTCCCCCTTAAAGATGTATTAAAAAATCATGAAGGGACAGAGAGGATTAGAAAATGGTCATGTGAATAAGTTGTATTCATCATATACACCAAGAACAACAATCGATTAGTCTCAAGCTATAGCTGACTTCATAGCATACCCCAACAGAATCAACTTCACCCAAAGTCATAGCAGAAACCAAACCTGGTCAGTATGTGCTCACAGGGCTCGTGGGGGCTTTTAGCATGAGAATAGTTGACTAACCAAACACAATCTTACGAACGTATTTTGTTTTTTTCAACAAGATAGCCAAACACCAATACATGGCATACATTTAATGCCAGCTTGGTTGTGCTACATAAGCCTAATGTTTGCTAAGATTATTGAAAGTAAAATCAAGCCCTAAGAGATGAATACAGTTATAAAAAAAAATTAAAGGGAGTTTCAAATACACAACATGAGAATTCATACTGAATAAGAATATGTGACAAGTTAGGGGTCACTTGTCAATGTCACTTCAACTTTGTAAATTTAAATAAGTGGGTACATTAAATATGTGGTTTGAGATATATTCCCACTCAAATATATAGTTTTGAAAATCCATTTTTATATGTAGTTTGAGAAAACAAATATCTTAGTTTTTTTATTGCACAACAGTACAATTTTATAAAGTTGTAGATATATCCATCTTATGAAACCTACTTTCCTTTCATTAGTAATTACCTCATTGCCATCTTCAAAGCAATTAAATAAGTGGTAACTACAGTGATTCTCCACATGAAACCATAGGATGGAATCAGCACCTCCAAGCCGCGGCATTACTCCAATGCGTGATTTTCCATCCATATCATAATCAAATATGCTGAAGTAGAATTAATGTGAGAATATACTATTAAAAAATCAAACCAATCAATCAGCATTGCACCTTGACCAAAAGAATGTCATTTAGTAGAGAAACTAGAAAGGAAGTAAGCTCACTCACGGTTTTTGTAGAAGTGTTCTTGATACGCCAAATCGAAGCGGATAGTCCATTATTATGTTATAGCTTAAAATAGAATAATAATTAGAGGAGTGAGAATAAATTATTAAGGATAATATAATATCTTTGTCTCCAATGTAAAATAGCATACTTTGAAGTTACTCCGATATCATGAATGAATTTTGCTTCCTTAAATTTGAGATCAACTTTGTGAAGAAGCCTTTGACCATTGGCTTATCCATGTGAAAAAGGTCATTAATAGTTGACAAGTTTAGAAAAAACTAAAAAGATAAATAATTGTACTTAAATGTAAGCATTCTTCCTACTAGATGGAGAATATGACATCATTGTGAAGATAAAAATAAATATGAGTATAACAGAAAATGTTCGGAGTTCTCATTATTTAACTATTATTGTATTTATATACCATTACTAAGTTTGTTCAAGCAATGGCCAAAACAATATTTGTTTAATAGTGTTACTTATATAAATAATGATGATTATTTGTACAATAGAACTCACATGAGATTACTCCAACCACATAGTGTGGCTTTTCGTGGTTTATTCCCATTATCACTAGTTCTCCACTTCCAGGAACCACCTATGGTACACATGGTGTACACATATCAATATTTGTTTTCAGAGAGTCTATTTAACCCTCTATCTTAAAGGGAAGTTTATTAGACCCTTGAACTTATCATTGAGTTTGAACCTCCCCCCACCCCACCCCCCTCTACTCCAATGTTAGGAGTCATACTCCTCAAACTTTCAACACTATGCCAAACACACGCACTCACCGCCAAACCATATCCCTATCTGTTATGCTACAACTAGTACTATTTCTTATCACTACCAATTCATAAGTGTAGGATTTAGAAACGTTTGAAAGCGTCCTTGACTAATTCATACCCTCCCTTACCATTTCAAAACCAAGCAAAATAGTACATGACCATTTGAAAGCGAGTTCTCACGTGGTTTTGGATAATGTGGCATGTGCCCCCTCCCCACAATTATCCTTTTAAACTATGTACTTTTTACTGAATACTTGAGCTCCTAAACGATCTTAATGAAAAAAAAAGAAACAAATTTTTAGATCTCATCGAAAGTACTACAATTATGGTACGTAGCATATCCCCATCCGAGGTCATTTAAAAATTCAAAACTTTGACACTCAAATTGAATATTTAAAATAGATATTTGAGAATTTAAGCAGTTTCAAATAAAACTACAAAGTTGTAGATCGGGTCGAGGATACTAGTTTGGTACAAAGCATGTCAATAGCTGATATAGTATAAATTTTTTGAAATTTTGAATATGAAAATCTGATAACTTAAAACAAATATATAGATTTATAGTATCTCAAATAAAAACGTCAACTAAAAATTGTAGATCGTGTTGAAAAAAACACTTTGTTATGTAGCATCTCAACATCCGAGGTTGTTTTAGTAACTAAATTTCAAAACTTATGATTTAAAATGAATATTTGGGCATCTTAATGATCTCAAATAAAAAGCTATCAACTAGAAAGTTGTGGGTTACTTCAAGCTCTACAATTTTAATATAAACATTGTCTTCATTCAATTTTATATGATGGAAGTTATGAATTTTTAATATAAGAAAAAGAGGAGAGTGACCACCTAACATGTGGGTCTTCACTGTCTTGTCATCAAAACCATGTGTTAGAAATGACTTTTGAAGGTAATTCAAGGGGGTATTATGCCTAGTTTCAAAAGTTGCAGGATGTATGATTTATGGTATTAGAGTTTAGGTTTCTTTTTCAGTCTCGACAACAAATTCAAAAGTAGGGTTAAATAGACTTCACTATAGTTTTTAAGAAAAAGATATAGTTCAATAATACCAAGGGTTTCATGCATACCTTAGGATGACTCGTAAAAGGTCCGTCCCAATCTCCATTGATATTGTATGATCCTATAGTATCAAGATTGTTGATATTGATTTCATATGGTAGATGGTTCTCCGCGATTGCAAAAAGTCGTCCCAAGATGCTCAAAGATATTAGTATTTGCACTATCCTTCACAAAGCTTTCCAAATCGCAACTATGACATGACAAATTATGTTAATAATATGTAAGAGGATGCACAAAAACTACACCTAAAAATGAAGTTAAGTCATGTAAGTTGAACTAATTCTCACTAAAGACAAGTTTCTTCTAGTTTTTATGTATAAACTAGTGATCACCAATACAATCTTGATTTTCTCTGTGTTTTTGAAAAAAAAAACAATCTCAAATATTGAACAAGTGGCAATATATGATCAAACAACAACATCCACAATTCTACCTTCTAATATTGTTTCAAGACAAACTTTTTGCTTATTAGTAGGTAGGGAAACACATTGGAATTTCAATCATATTTACCCTTCATCTCCACATTATGTGTTATAAGGATATGTAAGTCTTACCATATTTAAAATGAACGCCACTAGCATTGCATATGGTTGGCCATCAGGGCTTTAGTATAAATGCCACTTCATCTTTTTTGCTCTCTAATTCAAAGGTATCTGAATCTACATACTTATTCATATATGATATATACCACTCTCCTAAACTACTCTTCTTGAAGTATACAAAGATGTAGCATTCCATGCCCTTCAAAGTAAATGTATTGTGTTGAACCGAAGATAGAATCTCGCAACTTTCTTTGTCGGGTTGAGAGGGTTTGGACCTGCTTAACTAGCTAATATTAGACATGGATATCTTCAAGTCACAAAAAAAGACATGGATATCTTCAAAAGTCGATGACAATCCAAAAGTTATAAAGTTACCATAATAATGGTTTCCAAGAGCAATGAAAGCTAATACCAAATTGCATACTTGTTATACTCCTAATATATATGTTAGCTTCTTATTGTTCTAGGAAACACTAGATGTCAAATGTAATATTAGTATGTTTAAAGAAACTTTAGGAATACAACAAAAATTATTATAACTTATGACCATTACCATAACATAGTTTTGGGGCTAAATTTTTTTCAAGTGCATATTTTTGAAATCATTTTCTACTACATGTTGGGTTCATTCACTCATTGATTTTGGAGATATATCCTTATTCTAATGGGAATTTGAAATGGACATCTATTAAACCACACAAGTCATATGGTGAATTTTCTATGAATACATTAAATGACCAAATGTGGGAGCGAGTTTAAATAGGTTTGCATTATTAAAAAAAAAAAAAACTATGGTTTCCCTTACTGACTTTGTGGTCAAACAAAATGGCCAAATGTGTCTTACTAGTTTCAACATTTTATATTGATGGTGATTGGAGAAACATGTTAGACTAATGAAATGCATATTCCCTATAGTAGTTCTAGGATACTACTCTCAAAGAGCCACCATTCTTACATTAAACATAGAGCATTTAGAAGTTTGAGTAGTCCTAATTCATTTGTTGTCCTTCCAATTCAAATATAAAGCATAACACAAATAACAAGACTAGACCCACAATCTACCATCTTAGTTTGCAGCTTTGCTGGTACAGGATGGCTCATCCATGGGATAGGTTGAGTTGATCGTCAATATATATAATAATGTAAACATAATAAATACCCCCTTTGAAAACCAACCAACAAAATTGGTGGTATAGTCATGGAAGTCCAACCTCAATAAAACAAAATATACAATAAGACCGCTCCAATTAGTTGGGCTCCCTCAAAACCATGACATGTGGCATAACCAACCTTAATACACTCATCATTCTAATGACACCTTTAATCATTATGTTGACCAACCATTAGATTCAAGCCCATGTGTAGTCCCCATACAATATTATATTTCTTGTGGAGTCACCCCATTGGGCATGATCCTAAGTCCTATTCAATGATGAATCTAGGCCAACATTTTGCTAATGTGTATTGCTTGCCAGGATCTACTGTCACTACTGGAGAAATGATTTTAAGTAATGAAACCATTTTTAGGTAGAGGTGACTCAATCAGAGCTACCCTATAGGCTATATATAGTGCCCTATGAATCAAGCCACCTCTGGAGATGGTTTACAGGTTGCCTAGTAAAACTTTGTATAGGCGGCTCTAGCTAGATCCCAGTTGCTGAAAATATATTTGTAGCGGTGGTTGTTGTTTATATCCGCCTCTACATATCCAATTACTAGAGATGCCTGAGAACCTGCCTCTACAAATTGCCAATTTATACAGGTGGAAAAGTAGAAGCGGCTGGAAGAGAACTGCCTCTATAGAGGCGGCTGCAGTAAAAAAAAATTGTAGTATTTATGTACTATGATACAAATAGTAATCCATACTATATATATTAAACATAATACGATAGCATTGAGTGGAACTCGCCATTTCTTATGTAGACCCCCTCTGGGAAATCTTCAAGGACATTTCCTTCAACATCACTAAGGAAAACTTTATCGCCGATTTCATTAACTGGTCGAAAATTTCCCTGTATAAGATACTAGTAGTGTTAGCTATGTTTTTTGATAACTGATTTTTCATACATTATGTATTGACACGATAAAAAGCATGCTATTATAAATAATATAAATCTTCTAATTAACATGGAGAGACTTTTTTTTATGTATGGCCATGCATTGAGAAAAGTACGTACAACCTTTAGGGAAAAAAGTATCAAGAAAAATGTATGCAACCTATAGGCTACAATGCTTCCTCCTATTATGATTAGTTAACATTTTTTAACTCTAACTTGCAGTATCTATTGGTAATGACATAGAAGTATATTAAACGCATCGTTGTTTATTACTCCCTCCATACCCAAAAAGTTTGACGTTTAGGACAATGACACGGTCTTAAAAACACAACTTTGACCTAAGCTCCTTTGCAGATCGAGGTCCCTGAATTTATTAATAGTATCACATGAGGTAAAGTCTTCATTACTTGCATTAAATTGTCTACATGACAAATGCTAAATGTGTGGTGATATGAACCTAAACATAAGGAATCCACGTGTTAGCTATCCACTCTATTATCCATCTCTTTCACACCCTTCCCAACTGGTGACATCATCCTTTTCCATATCAACACCAGTGCCAGACCCATCAACCACACCTTCGCTTCTTCCTTAACAGTCCTACACAATACTCTGCGAGTCCTAGGCAACACCGGGAATTAATGAGGTCTCGAAGATCATTTAGAGCATGTATTATTGTTCCGCCGGCATCAGGCTAAATAATTAAAGGCAAGCGTGGAGGAGTACTAATTGCAGCGTGCAGCACCAGCGCATGCAAGCAATGGGCTACGAGCGCAGCAGCCCAACCAATACGATCTGCATGCACATGCCTCAGCCCGCTGTGAAGCCGGCGCTTGGCTAACCGCTGGCTCCACTCTCTCTCCTTTTCTCTCTCGGCCAGTAGGGATTTTTCTGATGTGGCTATGCTCTCAACTTGCCTAGCTGGTTCTATAATACTTGCTCTTACGTACATTACCAAAATGGTGGACTCAATTCTCCATATATAGTGATGGCAGTATTCAATGGGGAAGGGGAGGAATGAGTGGATAAGGGAGAGGAGAGATGATGGCACTAATACGTGAGTTCAACATGCAAGGTCCATGTTAGTCAACATGTCATATGCTAGCTTTAACTCAACATGTCTTACGTGAGTTCAACATGCAAGGTCCATGTTAGTCACCAGAATGTCCAGGGGCCTTGCATTTTAGAAGTTTGGAGATCTAGATGGCATGCAACCTGGGACAAAGTTAATTTATGTACCTCCTATTCATAACATATATATTTATAGCCACCAAAAAGGCTAGGAATTGACTCCAAACTATCCTATATTGACTTATGATATCTGTGACTGAAGGAAATAAATATATAGGTATTTAAAAAGTGTTGGGAGCTCAACGTTATTTTCCATAGCGTTACAAAAGAATGCAGTGACAAAATTGGAAGATGCATGTATTTAAATGCAAACAATGTGTATAAGGATGGTAAGGAGAAGCAAACTCCAAACTATTCAAATAGTTATTACCTCATTCATAACAGTCTGCTCTGAAAATCTGTATGTTGAGTCCACAAACAGTTGTAGGAGAGCTGTAGAGATCGATTTCATAGCATTTGACATTTCCATCATCAGTGGCTTCTTCGTCCAGCTAACTAGTGAGGATCGCACCTACGTAAAATGAGGGTCGTTTGTTAGATGTGATTCCTTCACATGATTACTTCACACTTAGATCAACTAGGGGCACCAACTTTTCCAAACCTAAACTTGTAGGATGTGCCATTTAAATTGATTAAAACTAGAATACATCCCCCGCGTCGTTGCAGAGACTGAAGAATTTAGAACGAAATTAAGTGAAGATGATATGGATAGCTTGCATTCATAGGTTACAATGCAAGTTATTGGGATGACATGACTATTACTGGGAGATGATGAGAGTAGTTGGTGGGTGACGATGTTTGCCTTGCATGTTGTGATATGCATAGTGGGGATTAACTTTATTTATAATTTACTACACCTATATAGACAAACCCCACTAGCTAATTCTATTAATATGCAAGCTATATATCCACCTCATCATTCCACGAAATAGCCCCACTAGCTAAGTCTCTCAACATGCAAGCTATCCACCTCATCATTCCACTAACAAATGCATTTATGGTCAACTAGCATTTACAACTATAATCTACATGCAAGCAAGACACATCATCCACTAGCATTATGCCACGCCATCCACTAACATTAACTTATAATTGTTTATTCCTTTATATAAATAATCTTATTTCAAACCATTAACAATTTTTGTGGCAACGCATGGGGTATTGTTTTCTTGATCCTTGCAACCTTAAGATTTTTGTGTTGGAAATTCTCATTAAATAACTCACATGTTTATACCTTTCCATCATCAAATGATCAACTCACATGTTTATATCTTTCTTTCCATCATCAAATGATCACTAAAAAAAAAAAAAAACTATCCATAAATTTCATGCAACGCAACGGGGAATCCACCCGGTATTGCTTTCTTGATCCTTGAGATCTTAAGGTTTTTATATTGGAAATTCTCATTAAATAACTCACACGTTTATATCTTTCTTCCCAACATCAAATGATCACTAAAAACTAACTTTAAATTCTCGTGGCAACGCATCTAGATTTTTTTTAAGTTACATATATAACTAGAAGACAAACAATGAAGTATGTTCGATCATTAGCAGGTTTAGTACTTTCTCAAATCTATTCTTCTTACTAGAACCGATAATTTTTGTGTTGTTAAGTTCCAAAAGTTATCCTCCATAAGTTAGTGACCTATGTTTTCTTTGAAGCTGAAGATCCAAGATTAAGATAATTTTTTTTTTTTAGTTCATTATTGAAAATATTTTTAAATTCCTTTTAGCTAGATTAAATTTACTTTTTGCATACCCAAGCAACGCGCTGAAATTCACCTAGTTGACAAATATATATAAGGAACAAGAACTACACTAGACCATCATTGTCGGAAAAATAAATTGCATGTTCATAAGCAACAGACCAATCATTGACGGACATTAAAATCAACCGGTAATGATAGATAATTATCACTACCGGTTGATGTTGGTAACATAATTCAAGTGTGATAGTTATTACCAACCAATAATCACTACGGAAAATCCATTGTCGCCGAGAGTATTGCGTTTTGCCGAGAGCCCGAAAACCGGCTCCAGCTCTCGGCAAAGATCTTCTTCGCCCGACAGTGGTTGTCGCCAAAAACACACCCTCAGCAAAGAGGACTTTGCCGAGAGCACGCCGCTATCTTCTTCGCCGACGGTGGTTGTCGCCAAAAACACACCCTCAGCAAAGAGGACTTTGCGAGAGCACGCCGCTCAGCGAAAAAGGACCCTAGGCAAAGCCCACCTTTGCCGAGAAACAACCCTCAGCACCGGCCGCGGTGCTCGGTATAGGTCCGGCTTCTCCGACGCCGTCCACCACGCTACCTTCGCCGAGGGCGGACATTTGTCTCTCAGCAAAGAATTCCACCTTTGCCGACGGCCTCTGCCAGAGACCTCTCAGCAATCTTTTTTGTCCCGCGGAAAACCGAATATTGTGGGTCCCACGTGCCTTACCCTTTGCCGAGGGTAGCACCCTAGCTAGGCCCTCTTGGCAAAGGTGTAAAGAAAAACGACGCCGGCTCGTGGACTCGACAAAGTTTAAATATCATTAATGATATCTAAAGTTGGCATTTTTTTTTATTTGAGATGGTTTATATGTCTAAATATTTAGACATGTAAACCATCAAAAGAAGGCCGTCAGAATCAAAGTTTTAGTAGTCCAATGAGATCTATAACTTTGTAGTTAACAATAAACTTTTCATTGAAGATCATTTAGTGTGTCCAATATACACTATAGATTTGAAATATTGTATAGTGAATAAAAGAATATAGCATCAGCTGTATAGTTACAAGTGTCACGTAGCTCAATTGCTATGGACGTCGAGTGAAAGTGAACATTCAAGATTCGGGTTTGAATCATATAACACACATTGTTTATCTTGTTACATATCATTTGTCAGTTCTAGTCCTCAGCTAGAACCGGCAGTGGTAATCTCCATACCCATCACACTACCGATAATCGACCGTTAGACTGGATTCGTCCGCCGTTGACAGGTCCTCCGGCCTGGCAATAATTATGTTTTCTGGTGCAGTGCATGAACTATATGTCCGTGACTTTTGTTGCCATGAATTTTCATAGATTTATTACTGTGTGAGAAAACATGAGGCAGGAGGAGATGGATCCATGTATTCCTTTTAAACAAACATAAAAGTAAGGAGTAAGAAGATGATGGGGCAATTCAATTTCACAAGCCTTTTAGTTTCTCTTGTTCCACTAATGCACACGTACTACATCTGCATAATAACATACATCTGCATAATAACATAGATATCTAGATATATATTATTTTTTAAGAAAAAAAAAACTGATATCTAGCTAGATATATAGTACTACGCGCGCGCGCACACACAGAGAGAAAGAGTAGAAGGCGAACTAAGCTCGTTTGCATTACCTTTACGGCATGGGCTCTAGGTAGAACGTTGCGACCATGGATGATATACCTACATCCTCCAGTCGCATTCAAGTTGCTGCTGCCTCCAGCAGCTCTAAACATGGCTGCGTCGAGAGACAATTGTTGGCTAAGGTCGGTCGTTGCTCCTGATGAGAGGTCCCTTCGACGTTGTTCGACGCTGGTCACCTTATATAGACCGCGTCGTGAGAGCAGACAAACGTAGTATCGTCCTGTGCTTCGATCAGACATTGGGAGGAATAACATGTGCTGATCGCTCACATGGGTTACACCTACCTAGGAAACAACCTAGCTAGCTAGGAAACGTTTTCCAGTACACACTTTGACACCGACAAGAGAACCAACCACTGTGCATACGTCAGTCCGAAAAAGGAAAATAGATTTTTTTTAACCCAGTGAAACGAGATGATCATTGAGAAGGCCTTGGGTCCCTCCATGTTTATTAGCAGATTTGTCGATCTCAGAGCAGATGCTCCAGAATATTCGGACCTGCTCGTGCTTGTGTCGCTGGTGGCCACGTCGGCTCCGTCCGTGTGGACCCGATGCTAGATGAGCTTGTGGTCTCCCTCGTCACGCGGCCGCGATGTGCAATTCGAGCCGCCTTCGTCTCTGCGCATGGTCGTGCTCTGCTTCGCCGAGGCCGAGGCCTCGGTGTGTCCTACGGCGTTGCCGGACCCACTCCTGCCACATTGCACCGCCCAGCCCAGCCCAGCCCCTCGCCGTCTGGGGTGGGGCCTTCCCGCGGTCACACCGTGACGGAGGTGTCGAGGGGGCCGGAGGACCAGAACGCCGCGGGCGTCCACCACGCCGATGCCTCGCTCGGCTCGTCCCGGCCTCAGTGGTGCCGACGTGGTCGAGGGCGGTGTGTGTCACCTCTGTGGCCCTCGCTCTCCTCCTTCGGTTCGCCCCTATGACCGTTACGCCGCCTCCGCCCCCGCGCCTCTGAACCCGCCAAGGTTCCACCTCACAAGCGAAGGTCAAGGGTTGTCGACGATGACCGGGTCCCGCGTCGCGGTGGCGCTGGCCGCCAAATCTGCCTTCCACGATCACCGACCGGAAAAAGCGAGCGCGCGGCGTGTGCGCTTGAACAAGTGGGCCAGCGACCGGGGGGCGTGGTGCCTACCCCGCACCCCCACCATCGCCGAGAAGTTCCACAAGGCCTTCAGGGACGCTGCGCCGTCCGCTAGGCGGGCGAACGCGCGCACGCTCCTTCCCCTACTCAGTGTTCGTTTTGCGGGGAACGAGTTGGGAGATGCCGACGCGAGTCGACCCCGGCCGGTCGGGGGGAGCACGCCGCATGCTTGTTGTCACTTCCTTCCAGGACTTCCCCGTCGGCGGTCACCCGTTGCTTGACGAGCCAATCCTCGGTCCCTCCCCTCCGCTCGTCCAAAATCACCGATGAGGAATGGGCATCAAGACGCAACCGCCTCGCCGCGGGCCGGGCAACGCGATCCACAACCGAGCGGCGGTGATGGAGGTGTTGCTCGCCAATCTTGAGGGACGCCCGCCGAGGCAGCGCCGACACTCCGTGCCCGAGCCGGGCAAGCAAGTTCCGGGAACACTTCGCCGGAGTTGGATCGTCCGGCAAGCGGCAACGCTGCGTGAGTTTTTCCCCATAATGCGGCCCCACCCGACGCCACGGGCGGCACCTATGGGAGATTCTTGCCTGCAGCCGTAGCTCCTTGCCTCCCCCCTCCCTATCGCCGCACAATAGTTACCTTTAAAGTACAACCGTGTTGCTCCGCCGTTAAAGCCGGCGATTATTGTCGGTGTGTTCGGTGTTGCGCGGCGGCCAATTGTTTTGGCAAAGTCGCATAACGTGTAAAACTCTTGTTTCCCTTAATATAATACGTGTCAATGTGCACGATTTCGAAAAAAAAAAAATGTTCCACCATACTTCCAAGTCACACAATATATAATATTTTTAGTTTTTTAGATTTTTTTACAAAATAATAAAAATAACGTATGTGTCTATACAAAAAGATATCTTATAACATATAGTAACTGCAATTTAGAAACTGAAAAAGTAGATAAATATAATATTTTCTGTATAGACCAACCAAGAGCTAAAATGACACTTACTGCTAGACCTGAAAAAGTAGCTAAATTTAGAAACTGAAATTAATATTATTCTGAATTAATTTTGATCCGTCGTCTCTAAAATCACTTCTATATAGGGATGTGTTTTTATCAACCATGGCTAAAAGGAGAACCGTCTATAAAAATCGTTCTATAGTAGTGTTTGTTTCAATTGCAAAACCGATGTCCATATAGTCCACAACAAAATGTGGAGTTTCTTTAAAAAAAAAAATGTGGAGTTACCAGAACCGTCGGTGTGTGGAGGAAGGGCCACCAGGCAATTCAGATACGACGTAACTGGAACTGGGTTTTATTTCACAAGAAATCAATGGATTATTACACATGTCTCTAGTACGCGGGGCGGGGACATGTTTCATCCATTTCAACGACCAAATTCTTTACAAATTTCAGGTGCTACTTATATGATTATAAAAACATATAGGAAGGGCCACCAGGCAATTCAGATACGATATCTGTTCAACAGGCTGCGGCCTAGAACATTTCTAGCACTACAAAAACACTAACTATTACACTAGTATATTGCCCGTGTTAACGCTATGGTGATATTTAGGACAAATTTAACAACCAAAATTGTGTGTATCCTATGATGGTTATCATCGATCGCATAGTATAATTCTTATGAAAACTTAATAGCAAATGAAGATTACTCGCATGACAATAATGATATCATAATACAACCTTCCAATTTTTGACAAACACCAAGAATTTACATGTTGTAGCCTGAGTGACCAAAAAAAACATTCCACAGCTTGTAATTAATATCAAGGACTTAAAAAAATTACCTAAATGAAATGACCTTGAATAGATTATGCACGGAAAGATTATCTCCCCCTTGAATATGTAAGTACTTCTCCATTCACATCATGAAACTCCACAAATCTAGTCCATTTCAGAGACTGGTTCAAAGAGGGAAAACCCAACATCTAAATTCTAATATACTTGTGAGAACATTTTAAACAAAAATATATATATTAGTTGATTCAATTATATTGTTAGTGTTATACATCATGTAAGACAAGATCATGATCATGATTTGGTTTCAGAACTTCGTATCCTGTTTTATTTAAGCAAATTGCAATCATACATTAGCAAAGGAAGATCATGATCATGACTTGTTTAAAAATAATAACCACTAAAGTGTTGAACATGAGTTGCTACCACAAAATGCCATGTGCAACCTTTGATACTATTGAGAATAGAAAGCATGTTGTAATTAACCTTGTGAGGTAACTATCGATCTCACGGTTGGAGACTCCATCCAACAATCCTTCTGATCGATCGATCTCTGTCTCAACAAATCAAAAGGACTCTAAATAGTTATTTTTCTGAATTTGAACCCATTATTCTTCATAGTTTCGCACACCTCGAGCAACAAGCAAGTCTGAAACTCTAAATAATTGTCGCTCTTAGCTGCATTGGTTAGCTTCTTCCTACCTTGCCCAACAGTACCAGCGCTGCCGGTAGGTCTAGTGGATGGGCATGGAGTTGGCGAAGGAGCAGAAATAGCAGTCTGTCCCGATGCCGCTGGTCGGTACAAGTTGGCGTAGCGCATAATGTCGAGGAGGAGCACCAGGTCGGGCTGGTTGCACACCATGTGCTCCCCCAAGAAGGTGGGTTTGTACGTGAGCCCGAGATCCCTAACAATGTGGATCCTCTCCGGCCGGTTTGCACAAACTTTAGCACAAACTTTCGATCTCAGCCCTCGGTTCGGAGATCCGCTGGTTGGTAAGCCTTCATCTAAAATAGCATCACCGGGAGATTATAGTAGAGATGATGCAGAGGCCTAGGCGAAGGTGGGTGTGGCGGAGAGCGCGACGACGACCTATGGCCTCCCGCGGGGGCGCATCCGCTCCCTCGCATCCCACGCCACGCGGGCGATTCGGAGGGGAGGGTGGAGGATGACGGCGCTCGACCTCTAGCGGCAAAGGCTGTGGCAAAGATCCGCTTCCTCGGCATCCCGTGCGGGGGGATTCGGAGGAGGGTGGTGGGCGGTGGCGCCGACCTCTCGGCGGAGGCTGTGCATCCCGTGGCCGGGGGGGGATTCATAGGGGATGGTAGAGGACGGGCAGCGGAGAGGGAGTGGGAGGCGGTTACTTTTCTATTTTCTGTTCTGGAAACAAAATAAAAGAGACACAGGGAGTAGGGCAGGAATCGAGGAGCATGCGTCCGACCTAAAGGTGTGCGGGGAGGTGAGGGTGTAAGACATTTGCACAAACTTTCATCTAAAAATAGCATCAACTGGTACATTATAGTAGAGATAATTGAGTTAAGGTGCCATGCCCAAACGAAGAGTCAAGATTCTGTTTGCATTCCGTAGGTGCTATACTTGGCCCTAGAGAAGAGATACAACTTCAGTCTAGATGAATTAGACGTCGTGGCCAATGGTTACGCGCACTTCCGAAGTTTCTTCACAGCTCAAGATGGTAAATCGTCTGCAACCATCTCTCTGTTTCGCTAACAATACAAGCGTTGTCAAGTGATCTAAATATTTTATTCTGATTATTATCGCAGGGCACGTACGGTGATCCAATCGATGGATACCGACCAGGTTGTTGGAAAGCAGAAAGACCCTGCAGAGATTCCTCAGTACATCAGAGAATATGAGAGGGGCAAGGATTTAGAGATGTGGGAGATCATGTACAGTCTGGACCAGAAACAGCAGTAACTCTACAAAAATCGTCTTTTCCTTCCAGCAGGAACGAAGAGACCAATGCATGCTATTCCGCCTTGACTATGGAAAACCTTCTGTTTGAGGTAAATTCTGCAGTTACAGGTTCCAACAACAAATATCATCGGTGATTGCCACAAATGCACGATCCCCAGGATGATCGGAGATGCTCTGTGGGCTGTGACGATCGGCCTGGCAATGATCGGCCTGCAGGCTGCTGGCCAGAGGATCGGGATTGCCATTGGAGTGCTGGGTGCAATGGCCAGGCCAGCTTTGATCGCCGCCATTTCGGCTACAGGCTAATGCCAGGCATGAGCGGTTGCGCCTGGTCCGGCCTCTGCACAGGCTCCCGGATGCTGGGCTGGCAATTCTCACTCTGACTGTCATAATCCAAAATTACAAGAATCGAGTTTCATATGTTTATTTTTTTGTGTTGTATAGGTTTTATTTACTCTTTTTACACGGTGATATATGTTATGTAATAATTAAATGGTCTATTTAGTAAACTAACTAAAAGAGTGATTTGGTTCACACTCGACAATTTGATTTTGCCTTTTGTTAGCTTTCGCGCTCTCCCTTTTTGTTTTTGTTCATATAGGTAGATTTTTAAGGCTGCCTTTTTCATATGGTTGTATCTAGGACCTTGTTGCGCCTACTGGACTAGGGCTTCAGCTGGCTGTAGATCAACAAGCTCTTTATGAGTCCATTCATGGAGATGACCATGAGAGTTTTCTTTTTTTGAGTACTTATGACCATGAGAGTTGAAGCAGCGGTAGAGATGGCAAACATTGTGGAAGGGAGCAGTTGCCAATTGGCAAGGGGGACGCGACTAAACTTGCGAGAGAACATGAGGGAATGATAAGGTATCTTTCATCAACCATGATCACGAACTGGATAAAACAATAACAGGAGGGAATTTTGGAAAATTAGTTTTTAAAAAAAAAGGAACAAGAGCTGGTGGCTCAGGGAGTCAGGGTAGACACCGGACATCATGTCCACCTCCGATCAGTTATGTGTTCATTTCATCAGTAGCCAAAACAGAGTAGCTCTCCTCTCTCGCCCGCCCACACCTCTATGGCTCACAATTTACAACTCTAGTACACCTGTTGCATGCAATAGAACTCATGTAAGGTGTTACAAACATCAGAGTCCAAGGGCACAACTTGTGTTTGCACAAGACAATGATATACTATTCCCCTTATTGGTAATAATAACACAATCCGCATGGTGACTCACGCATGGTGTCACAAAAGATTGTTATTAACACAATCCACAATGCACGCTATTGGATGAAAACAACTGTCTATACAAACTAACTTCTGTTGTATTACATGTTCCTACATACGAGTATGCAGGTTGATTAATCAGCAGCTCTAATGTAAATTCAAACTGAGCTCCTGCACAAGCTCTACAGGCCAAGAAATAATCCCATGAATTATCTTTTTCTCTTATTGTTCCAGGGAATAAAACATCCCCAGTACCCTGAGGGGTTTACAGCAGTTAACAGTGAAACATCAGAATCGTTGCAGGTTCTTCAACCAACAAAAGCTCATATTTATCCTTGCCAGAAACCAACCAACCAACTAAGGATCAGTTCTCCACATCTGATCACTACTATCGACCCTAGATATGGCAATTCAATCCCATGACAGCAGCTTGGAGCTACCAGTTGTCTTCTTTGGGTAGCTTACATCTCAGACGTCTGGAGGCACCATTCCTCCAGACAAGCCTCAGTGGGTGGTGAGGTGATCTGTGTTTATATGTAACTAGGAGGACTCTCCGCGCGTTGCTACGGGGACACTCTGCGCGTTGCTGCGGGAAGAAATTATTTTTAGTTGAGTTTTCTTTGTAATCAGTAAGGATTGTAATTACAATTATTTCTTGATTACAATATTTTTTTCATAGCATTGAGGATTTATTGGGCAATGACGGGTAATAAGAAAGGATCATGGAACTCAGCTACTTCGATGTTTCCTCATATGTACATAGTGTGCATCTGTTATATGAGCTTTTATCAGAATTTTGAATGAAATCGAATTGAATTTGGTTATCACCGAACAGAGCATCCAACTATGAAGAAGTAAATTTGGCACAGCTTTCATGTGTATGTCCAAAATTCTCAGATCGTGAACACGCAAGTCATAGAATTTGATTCATAAAGGCACCTAGGCACACATACACATCCAAGAAAGGAAAACCTCCACAGGCATCTTGTATGGCAAAAAGAATCGCATAGGCCAGGTAGGGAGCTGTGATCTAGTGCAGCATCGCCATGGAGGCGGCCGCCGCCGCCAGCGCGATGGCAACGACGACGGCCCAGTGGCCTGCAGCACTGATCCCTGCGCCGTTAGCGTTGGGCCTGTGTTGACAGAATGATAGTAGTATGTATACTGAAGTACTACTGATAACTGCACGGATGGTGGTTGCGTCTATATGATAGTTTGGCAATGATATCATCAGGTATCATCTTTCATCATAATCACAATTTATATGGTGCATGATTACATCGTCCTTAGAGTATAAACAGCCTGATTTTGCAACTACTGAAAAGACAGCTGCAGATTATTAAGACTGAAATGCAGGGACACTGTAGATCATGCACAGAGGAACAGAAGATAGCGAAGAGCAGTCAGAAATCAATTTCTCAATCCATGGTAAAAGTTCAGGTAGTGCTCGGAGAGATCTAGCAGGCAATGAACATCTGTAGCTGGCATAGGTCCTCGTATGCTCTTGTGCAGTAAACATAAAAGCAGAACTCCGTTGCCACTGTCATGCATAGCTAAAGGCTTAAAGCGAGACTCTTCAGTTAAACGCAAAGATAAACGGGAAGAAGCTAGCAGGACACGTTGCAAAAGTACTGACGGTGACCAGTGAGGAAAGGAGGGAGACGGTGCCTGCTCAACTATCACTGAATCTGAGTCTATGTGTGTTTTCTCTTGAGCAATGCTAGCGAAGCCGATTTCAGCAAGCATGAATATAAAGCATTTCAGCAAAATCTGCTTCATGCATATAAGTAGAGAGCGAGATATGCTGGTCTTCCCGGGAAATGTTTAGTGCAGTGTGGCTAGCAATGGATCTAATCTACCCTGAAGCTACACATTGCAAGAAATGGTACTCGAACGAATTAAATTCTGCAGGGCCAATGTGGTAGCTATCACAAATGGATGACTTTTTTGAGGAAACCAATAATGTTATGAGTACGGTACGTCATAAGATTAATTCCCAAAAAATCTATTAGGTAACAACTTATAGAAACAGTAGTAGTGATCTTTTATTTGTAATAAAATAAAATAAAGAAGACATAATTATTTATTTGATTGATTCCTTGGTAGCTGTTTCAATCGCATGAACTCAATATTCCATGGTTGATGCTGTAAATTATTTGTAATGGTACCAGAATTAGTAGTGATTAATTGGAAGTTTGGCAGACGGGAGAAAGATGCTAATTCTGACAACATTCTAAGTTTTTTTTTTGAGTCACTGAATCAAGATCAAGGGAAAGATTTTTAAAACCCACTGCCCACTGCCCCAAACTTTGTAGTGAGAAGAAAACCCATCCAAACCGCCCAGAAAACCCCTAAATCCTGTCCTCGCCAGCCACATCGTCTGGGAAGCTGGTCAGGCCGCTGGCATATTCATTCAGTAAACCAGTGAATTAGATATTGCCATATCTGGGCCTGTTTGGTTTGTGCCTAACCTTACCACACCTAACCTTAAGCAAACAGAAAGCTTGATGAACAAAACCCACTGGAAACATGCAAGCTGCTGCAAGACTATAAAGATACAGGAAATGCTGCCTACAAAATTTAATTGAAACTGGCAAGAATATTTCTGCTTTTCAAAAGAGAAGTAAGCAAAAAACTCTTAAAGCCATCAAAATATTCTTTAGGTAAATATGTAGGAAGAGAATTCACTAAAAAAAAAATTTTATTGAACGATTCAGGTACCTCAAAAGCAATCTAGACTACACATATCATATTCCTGACAGGGATTAAGCACCTCTGAAATAGCTGTCAGTACAGTTCAATGTGAAACGGTTCCATGGTTGCTCAGGCATCACAAAATATACCGATGTGCATCACTGAGAAGGCGTGATGTTAGCACTATGATCTTCCTTGGTGGATTAGAAAAACTTCATTGCCAGTCAACTGCCTGCAATATACATGGTACAACCGGTGATCTGGTAAAGAGGAAAGCGCAATCATCTGTCTTATTTCATTTTTATCACAGCAAAAGAAGAGGAAGCCTGGTTATGCATATAAAAATGAAGAAGCAATTTGGAGGCAAAATTTTACAGGAAGGTACTAAACTTGGGGCGTCTCAAAATCTTAATCCACAGGCTATGAAAATTTACCAATTCACAACAGTTTTGTTCAACAAAAGGAGATTGGTTATTTGGAACAACGGATTAACAGTCACAACAAAATTAAAGCAATTGCATATGGATTGGAGACAAACCTGGTTTCAAAATGACAAATCCAATGATGCAGGGAAGAAATTATTAATCCATAGCCTATGAAAGAATACCAATTCAGCACAGATCCATTGGAGACATATGAAATCATCACACATCCATTGGAGACAGACCTGATTTGCAGAGCGAAAAGACCCAAGGATTATGCAGGGGTAATTCTTCAATCTGTGGACTCTGATCGAATCAATATAACAAACCTAAAATCAATATGATATAACCTGCTGCATACAAACTGAGAGCAACATGAACGTAACCTTTCAAAGGTGGAACAAAATAATTCTACCTGTGCCTGTGGTGGGGAAGACAAACTGAGACAACATGGCTATGGACTGCGCCATATAAAGGCGAGCAACTGATGATGCAATTAAGGAGGTCTAATCCATCATCAATAGGGTAAAGGTGAGGGGTGCAAGGGTGGGGGACTCAAACTGTGCGGTGGCTTGCAGCAAATAATCCATGGCCAGATGTGGTGGACGCGCTGGGCGACGGGGTCTCGGTGGCGCACGAGCCCGGCGGCCCGGATTCCGTCCGGGAGGAGCAGGCGCGCCTCGGCGCCGACCGGGAGAAGCGGCCCGGGGCGGAGCTCCTCGGCCGGCCGGGGCGGCAGCCGGGCTGCGGCGCTCCGCGGGCGGTGCGGCGCGGCTCGTCGGATCCGTCTTCCCGGCGCTGTGGCATGAAGATTCCGGCGTGAGGCGAGGAGGCAGCCGACGACCTCGTGCAGCTCGGGGAGGCCATTGCTGCTCGGGAGCCCTGCCTGGTCGAAGCGCCCGCGGCGCGAATCGAGCTTGCGGGGGTGCGGTTGCCGCGGCGGCGCCCTGGCGATGGTGCGAGATGAAGGGGAACCTCATACACACAACTATTAAATACGAAGGTGGCCTGATGGTTGAGTTTCTTATCTGCAAGCGTCGTTACCTCTTCGTTTCTTCAGAGTGCCCATCTCGGTGGAGAACTCGGTGGAGAAACGATTTCATTTGTTGCGGCTCGGTGGATACTAGCGGCGGCGGTAATCAAAAACGACTCCACCGAGAAGGGGAACGGCGGGCACCTCGGCAGCTCGACCGACGGACGGGGAAAAAAAGTCTAGGAAGCGATTACGGTGACGTGGCTTCACCACAGTCGGGAAGGAATTTCTAAGTGGGGGTTTCTCATATAGAAGGTTTAGATATGTATAGTCGGACATAAATAGGTCACACACTAATACTAATTCATATCTATATATGTATAGTGAGCCATAAATAGGTTACATACTTGGGCATCAGTATATATTCTGTCTCTATGGGCCAGTGCTATACCAATGGGAGAGGACACTGGCCTCTTGCGCACCCATGATACATCTCCACAAGTAGCTCCTATCCATCTACCATACCAACATGGTAGGCCGGCACGACTGTGTTTCTAGCATTGTTGGGAAAGGGATAACGGCAATAGTAATAATCTTAAATAAAACCTAAAAAGTCCCTTGCAGTACATACCACAGATGCAAAACTTATAGCATGTAATTTCTTTTTAAAATTTTCAATTAGTTAGTAAATTACAATAGTACCCAAGCTAATTCAAATGTCGTAGTAAACTGACTCTTACATAATCTATCTCATATTCTCATCAATAAGACAGATCTGAATACACAACATGTTTCCTATGAGATAAATAAAGTGAAAGATATATGTTGTTTTTGTTCTTCCACATTTAACCTTCGTTTCCCCTGGAAGATTATCAGCACTTCTGAAAAAAAAAACAGAGAACACAACGAATCAACTATCATGTTTTTCCTTGATGAAAAAGAGAATGGATAGTGGACGGCTACTATACAATTTGCAGTACCGCAGAACACCTTCTGTGACTAGTTTTGTTTGGCAGCCCCTGCACCAAAGCAGGTTGGAATTCTTTGCAGATAAGACAATGAGCAAACACTGGTTTGGAGAAAATGGATCATTTATATAAATATAAAACAGAAAAAAGCAAAAATGCTAAGTGCGCTAGTGTCTAGCGCACGCCACCACGGGGATACAATATTGCGCTCAAATTGATCGCAATTGAATTCTTTTTATTACATCTCACTCTCGGAGAAGATCTTTTCACTGCATTATTGTTTATTCCGTGCCCGGGCGCCCGGGTCACGGCTGGGCTCGGAGGCCTCTTTTTTTGTTTTGTGCTCGGAGGCATCTTACGCAGCTGACAGCCGTGTATCTTCTTGTCCCGTGGAGGCATTGGAGTCGCCCTAATCCAGCCTAATATACTGATCTTCTTCTAATTAAACTCCCGGTACGGTATTATTAAGGCGGCGAACATAGCGTTAGGGCTTGGGTGTTCGGTTCCGCGCAGAGGGAAGGGAAGGGAAGGGAAAGGAAGGGGTAAGAGGAATACCTGGTGCGTGCTCGTCGACGGCGAGGACACCGGGCATCGGCACACCTGGCGGCGACGGCGGCGCGGCAACCCAGTCGTCGCGTCGCGTCGGAGGTACGAGAGATGTGGTGAAGTTGTGGCGGACGGCATTATCCTTTAGCCTGCGGCTATTCAGCCCATTGGGCCTAGTTGGAGCGCACCAGCACGGGCCTTTTTCAATCCTGGGCCGTCCCGTCCGTCATAAAATATTTGTTTCTCTTAAAAAAAATCAAAATATTTGTTTCTCCTTTTTCAAAAAAAAAAAAAAAAAAAGCAATTTTGTTTGAAGACTTATTTATTTCATGCCAGCAGATTTCTCATATCGTCAGCATGGCCCACGATAATGTTTCTGGTTTTGCTCAATGTAATGTGAGCTATTATCATGCATCGTGCAATTGTAGATTCTCCTGCTCCAAGTCATTGTGCAGTGCAGAGTTGTCTCTTCTTGACCAAACGGCTATGAAACGAACGGAAAATCACTATCGTTTTCATTTTCACATTCTTAGACGGAAAAACGGTAGCGGAATAAACAGTAATCTGATCGGAAAAATAGATGGAAACGAACAATAGCGGGAACTTAAGCGAAACATTTTGTCATATATTATAGGAGAGAGTAAGGTCATAATATCAGTCACGGCCCAGTAAATATATTCACAAATCATAGCAAATGGTCACCAAATATCCATATATTAATTATCACTACACCCACAGTATAGCGAAAAGAACACATCACATAACACATTAGGGTTTCTATATTTTGGGCCAAATTGGGTCTATGTTGTGTTGGGCTGCCTATCCCATATTTATGAAAATAGGATGAAAGCGGGATAATCCTGGCCAAAAACGGAAAAACATAAATACGGATGGAAAAACACTCTACCGTTTTCAATCTCGTTTCCGTTTATCCCGCTGAAAACGGAAACGGATGGGAAAATACGGTATAGAGTTGCGGACGAAACGGAATTCATCTGGTCCGTTTTCAACTTTAGTCCTGTGATGGATGGGTTCAGACGCAATGTTACGTGTCCCTGACCGAGCTGGAGATTCTGCAACCCAACAAGCGTGCACGGACAAAAACCTTCGCCATCCAGATTCCAGACGAATGATAGGTCAACGTCATTATTACCATTTTTGTTTGCTAATAAAAGAGATGAAGGTCCACTATCCTATTATTTATTCCTATTGGTGACTGGTGAGTGGTGACCTGCTGCTCCTTGAACAATGAACATGGACGGATAACTGAAGATACCTTGGTGCTTTATTCTTCTGACTGATGATGAAAGATTGAAAAAGACTCCTTCCTGCTTAAAGAAAACCGTGCTCATACACGTTTGAAAAAAAAAGATTGAAAAAGAAGATCGTCTACGTGATGCCATGCCACAGCCCAACCACAGCCCCTGCTGTCCGCAACGCCACCTCCGAGTCTCCGATGCCTACTCTGACTCCAACACCAGGGCCGCACGACATACGTCCAGCGAGTCACAAACGTCGACGGTTTCCGTTCCTCGATTTGCCAACACGAAATCGCCCAGGAACCTTCCAAACAGGTATTATCGGCGTTCATGCCTCCTTCATGTTCACCAAAATGCCTAACCGACGCTCCTTTTTTCCCTTCTAAAGTTCACGCCGAAAAAAAAAAAAATTGCTCACACTATACATTCAGTTGTGCTACTATGTCCTGCCTCCTTTTTATTCACCAAAATGCCTAACAGACACTCATTTTTTTTTCCTTCTATAGTTCACACTGAAAAAAAAGGCACACACACTATACCTTCAGCTCTGCCTCGCATATTCAGTACTGACATATTCGACAATATGTGCAACTCACGTACTGAGATTGCTCCCTAATGCGATTCTTACCATTTTTAGGTGATGCTATATCTTTATTATTTAACAATACATGCCACCTACCTTGCTAAACATCAGTTCCATGTCAACTGATCATATATTAAACTTCTGTTTACTTCTCTTTGTGCTATCTCTGACTCCATGCTTCCTGTGTCGTTGTTGGTATGCAGGTGGCTCCATTGTTTGTTGGCTGTTCCCTAAGAAATTCTTAGTGCTTCATTGCTAATTAATAATAGATCATGTGCTCCAACAACTGTATTATGATGGGTCATACTAGGATCTCACAATGAAATGTGAATCAGAATATTCCTGCAGATAAGTCATGCAGATAAGAAGGATGTGTAGCCTTCGAGCCGTAACCCCCATTTCCAACAACTGGGCTATATATACAAGTTTTCCAGATTCTGCTGCTGGACCTTAGCTTAGGTCGTGGGCACGGGCACTCGGACGAAGGGAACAAGCAAGAGGTCGTGGAGCCTTCTAGCCGTGACCCCCATTTCCTCCGTCATGTCTATATCCTTGGGCGTCATCCCAGGCAGCAGCTCCCAGTCAAAATGGTACAGTAGGCTAGCGAGTGCAAGCTCCATGGTCACAAGCCCAAACGCCATGCCCGGGCACATCCTTCGCCCTGCCCCGAACGGTATGTACTCGAAGTCCGTCCCCTTGAAATCGACGCTACTGCCTTCGAATCTTTCAGGCACAAACTCGTCAGGCTTGTCCCAGGAGCTGGGGTCCCTGGCGATCGCCCAGGCGTTCACGAACACGATTGTGCCCGCCGGCATGTCGAATCCCTGCACCTGGCATGAGCTCCGGCACTCTCGTGGAAGCAGAAGTGGCAATGGTGGGTGTAGCCGGAGGGCCTCCTTGATGACCAGGTGCATGTAGTGCAGATCGCTCAGGTCGTCCTCTGTTACTCTCTGCCGGCCGGCGACGGCGAGTGCTTGTCGGACCTCGTCTTGTGCCTTCTTCATCACTCTTGGGTTCCTCATGAGCTCTGCCATGATCCACTGCAGCGTCGTCGCAGCCGTCTCGCTGCCTCCGGCGAACATGTCCTGCACGGCACAAACATAGTCGATTTGATTCTTTTGTCAAAGAACAGAGAATGACATTTGATTCTTTTGCCGATCTCGAATTGGGTGCGCAGTGCTTACTCCGATCACTGATTTGATGTTGTCGGTGGTGAGTGGAAACTGCAGGTCACCTTCCCTCTGAATCCTCAGCAGCACGTCGAGCAGATCTTCCTTGTCGTCGTCGTCGTCGTCGTCAGCTGCTCTGTTCTCCCCGTGCTCCTGGACCATGGCGTCCATGAACGTGACCACCTCCTGCCGGTGCTGCTTCATCCGGCCGGGCATCCGGCTGACGAGCATGGCGAGGCGTGACGACGGGAACAGGTCCGGCAAGCTCAGGTTAGCGAACAGCTTGAGCCCGCGCTCCAGCAAGGCCAGGAACGTGTCCCGGTCCTTGAACCGGCTCCCGATTATGGCGCGCACACCGAGGAGTCGGCGGCGTACACGGCCAGCAGCTCGCTCAGGTTCACCGCCGACGGCGACGCCGCCGACGCCACGGCGCGGATGAGCCGCGCGGCCTCCTCCTCACGGACGGGGCGGAAGGACTGGACGCGCCGCACGCTGAGTAGCTCGACGGTGCAGATCTTGCGGGTCTGCCTCCACGCGTCGCCGTAGGGCGCGAAGATGATCCCCTCGGCGCCCTCGGGGATCGCCAGCCGGACCATCCGCGTCACGGGGCGCGCCGCGAACTCGAGATCCCTGGCCTTCATCACCTCGCGGGCGGCGTCCGCGGAGGAGGCCACCACGACGGGGAGCCCGCCGAGCCGGAGCAGCATGACCGGGCCGTGGCGCGCCGCCAGGTCACGCATGGCGCGGTGCGGGAGCGCGCCAGCGAGGTGGTGCAGGTGGCCGATCGCCGGGAGCGCCCACGGCGACGGCGGCAGCCGCGCGCCGCTGCCTCGACGGCTCAAGGGTGCACGACAGAGCCACAAGAAGGAGACGACGGCAAGGATGGGGAGAAGGAGGAGGTGGACTGGAAGCGTCACCATTTCCATGGCGGCTTGGTGCTCAAACTATGAGTGGCTGGAAGGAAGGCGCACCTCACTCAAGTCAAGACTCAAGTAGTGCAGCTTTGACTATTTGTCTACTTTGCTAGTCTGTGGTAACTGATGTACAGTAGTGCTGCCCCACCCTTCGACCTTTGTGAAAATACAGCGAATGAAAGCTGATTACTAGTCTGATGATTGATGGTACAGTAGTGCATTTTTTGCTTTCTCGCTAGGACAGTTCTCTGATATTGACATTTTCTGTACTCAAATATACTAGCGATAAGTTCATTGCCTTTGAAAAAAATATAATATGCAGGGGATCTATAAAGATCCTTTATTTTTTGTGAGCTTATAAATAGTAGGCACTATATATGACCAGTAACTAGTCCGCTCCATAGACTTAGAGACCAGGGATGAAAACGGGAATCCATCCGTAGGAAGCCAAATCACTTTCATTTTTATTTAAAGACGACAACCTTTGAAAATGATTGAAAGACGGCGAAGTTGTTTCGGCTTTCATTTCCATTTATTTATACCATCATTTTTTTACTTTTCGGTTATCACTACCGTTTCCATTTAAGCTTGAAAATTGGATAAAACTTCGAAAACGAAATTATCATTTTCGAACCCGGTATTTTTCATAATGGGCTTGTTATCTTTCCAAAGACCCGGTACTATTACAGAACTGTTTTGTAACAGTTCCTCTCAATCGATACTGCTCTTTTATTTTTCCCACACACTTTTCTCCTTCTTCGCGTGGGATTTCACTCTAGTTTTCTTGGTATTTGGCTTTTCTTAACGAGTCAATTTTGAAACAGGAATATCACCGGAGTATGATTTGGACATCAAGTTTTTTTTCAAAAAAATCTTTAATAACCATTAAACTGAAGAAGTAGGTTAAGCCCTTTTCCCTACCTAGAAATATACCAGTGAGTTGCAACTGTAGGGGAAAATAATTTTCAAAAAAAGAAGTATTCAACAAAAGGTTATTCAACCATAATATGTATAAGAGGTAAAAAAAAAACATAATATGTATAAGAGTGTCATCCTTTTATAGTTCGACATGCTATGCATATGCTATCAATTATATATTAAATGAGATAGTCGACATGATATGTAATGAGTAAAATCCACGGTAGGTCCTTAACTTGTCATTAGGTCTCATCTAGGTCCATATACTTTAAAAACTAAGTAAACAGTCTCTCGAACTTGTCACGAGTCTCATCCAGGATCCAAAACCGGGTTTGATAGGCGGTTTTGCTACAGTAAATGGTCTTTTTCTTTTTCTTTTTCTTTTTCAATTTAGATTGAATCTTTGAAAAATCATAGTAAATTATAGAAAAATCATAAAATGAAAAATCTAAATCTTTTGGAGTTCACGTGAGTAGATCTACAAGTGAACATATAATATAGTATACTTTAGTACAAAATTTTTGTTGTAGCTTTAGATCTATGCTTTTACGTAATTAATTGAAATAATTCGTAGTTTGCACTTCTAATTATTTTATTGGACTAAAGCATATCATATTATATAGTCACTGCGTAGACATGCGCATGTGGAGTTAAACAAAATTAGATTTCTATTTTATAATTTTTTTTTGATTTACCATTATTTTTAAAAGATTCAGCCAAATAAATAACAAAGAAAATAAAATAAAAGCTTTGTAGCAAAAATTTTTGTATTAAACTATACCATATTATATATTCACTTGTAGATCTACTCATGTAAAATTTTTGTACTAAAGTATACTATATTATATGTTCACTTGTAGATCTACTCACGTGAAATCTAAAAAAATTAGATTTTTCATTTTATGATTTTTCTATAATTTATTATGATTTTTCAAAGATTCAATCTAAATTGAAAAAGATAAAGAAAAGACAAAAACCTTCTTAATGTAGCAAAACCGCCGAATCCGGTTTTGGACCTAGATGAGACCTCATGACAAGTTCGGGAATCTATTTACCTAGTTTTCTAAGTAAATAGACCTAGATGAGACCTCATCGGTAACCGGAAGTGGGGTAAATTTGGTACTTGTACCTTATCCATATCTTTGTGGTACCCGACCCTCATGTACCTACAGGTGAGTTTTATAGACATCCTACACCATCGTAGGCGCGGCACCACCACGCACATATTTCTTCCTAAAACATTTTTTTCTGTGCTAAATATATCTTAGGAGAATTTTTCCCACCGAGAAAGAATTTTGTTATGATTGTTTCAAATAGAAAAGTTAAGTTCTAATAGAGAAAAAAATGCTCAAAAATGATAAAGAAGAGTGCGCCTATGAGAGGTAGATTTTTTTATTTTGAGGGAAGCACTAACTTTTTTTTCTTTTCTTTTTTTTCAGAAACAAGCACTAACTTTATTTAATTCAGTAGAATATAAAATTACAAACTCTAGAAAGGCCCATGATGGCCGCCGGTAGATGGGCTTGAACCTAATGAGGGTGCGTACAAGCAGGCCCATAATGTAGAGCAGGCCCATAATACAGTAGAAAAACACAAAGAAGCAGAAACAGGGTCCTGCCTCGGCCATGACACAAGTAACGAGACAACCATTAGCGGCGCGGCGAGGGGGCGCGGCGAGGGGCGGCGATCAGACACCGGCGGGAAGAGGCACGCGAAGGATGGGGCGGAGGAGGAGGTTGGCCTTCCGTCTCGCGGTGATGCCGAACGCCTCAGTCATGTCGAACTCGGCGGGGTCAGACACGCCAGGCGCCTCCCAGTCGAAGTGGAACAGCAGGCTGGCGAGCGCGAGCTCGACGTTGGCAAGCCCGAACGACATGCCCGGGCACATCCTCCGGCCGGCGCCGAACGGCAGGAGCTCGAAGTCGGCGCCCTTGAACTCCACGTCGCTGGCCTCGGCCTCGAACCGCTCGGGACGGAACTCCTCGGGGTCGCCGGACCAGTACCTGCCGTCGCGGCCCAGCGCCCAGACGTTGACCAGCACGGTGGTGCCCTCCGGCACGTCGTAGCCCAGCACGCGGCACGGCTCCTGGGACTGCCGCGGGAGCAGCAGCGGCAGCGGCGTGTGCAGCCGGAACGTCTCACGGATGACGAGGTGCAGGTACCGGAGCTCGCCCAGCGCGTGCTCCGCCACGGCGCCGCGCGCGCCGAAGACCTCGCGCACCTCGGCCGTCGCACGCTGCATCGCCTTGGGGTTCCGGATCAGCTCCGCGATGGCCCACTCCAGCGTCGTCGCCGACGTCTCGCTGCCGGCGCCGAAGATGTCCTGCAGATTCAGACAGAGGCTCTGACATGTCAACGACCACTGTCTATGTAAGTCCACGCACATGGTGTCACATGTTGGTTTGTTCGTTTGCCTTGTTACTAGTAGTGCAGTATTGAAGTGTCACGCAAATCATTGAAGCAAATGGGTGTCACATGATTGAAACCTCCGCTAGTATGATTGAAGCAAACAATTAAAAGGATTACTGAGCATAAGAGAGATCTTACAAAGATGACGCCTTTAAGCACGTCCAGGTCGAGCGGGATTTGGAGGCTGCCATCCTTGTATGTCTTGAGCAGCACGTCGAGAAGGTCCTCGGCGCCCTCACCGGCGCCACCGTCGTCCATTCTCTGCAGGTGCTCCTTGATGATGCCGTCGAGTATCCCGAACACCGTGTCGCGGCACTCCTCGGCGCGCCGCACGGCGCCGCTGAGCTTGCCGACGAGGCGGGAGGACGGCCACAGGTCCGCCGGGTTGAACCCCGCCACCATCTCGATGGCGCGGTCGAGCTCCCGCAGGAACACGTCGCGGTCCTTGCACCGGTCGCCCATCACGGCGCGCACCGTGGCGTCGGCCACCAGCGCCGACAGCCGCGCGCGCATCTCCACGGGGCGCGACTCCGCCGCCGCCGCGGCGCACGCGCGCAGAATGGTGGCCACCTCCTCCTCGCGGATGGCGCGGAACGAGAGCACCCGGCGCGCGCTCAGGAGCTCCGTGATGGCGAGCTTGCGGAGCTGGCGCCAGTGCTCACCGTAGGGCGCGAAGATGATGCCCCGGCCGTTGTTGGTGAGAACGCGCACCGTGGCGCTCAGCGGCCGCGTCGCGAACGAGGTGTCGTGCGTCTTCATCACCTCGCGCGCCGCCTCCCGGGACGAGATCACCAGCGTCGGCACCTCGCCGATGCGGAGCAGCATCACCGGGCCGTACCGCCGCGCCAGGTCACGCATCGCGCGGTGCGGGAGCTGGCCCGCGAGGTGGTGCATGCTGCCGATGACCGGCAGCTGCCACGGCCCCGGCGGAAGCCGCAGGCCATGCCGTCCGCGGTGCCGCCGCGCCGGCGCTTCGCGAGCACCACGAGCAGCGACACCAGAGCCAGTCCGAGGTAGACATAGTAGTGGTCATCCATTGGCGTGTGCGCACGGGACGATGCTCTTGCTTCCAACCCCAACGACACCGTTGCTCTTATGTTTATAGCTCGCGAGGATGGCAAGAAATGGTCCTGTAAACACACTGACATGGCTAAATTATTGCTCTTCGCAATCCAAGTGTCGTTCTGTAGAGTGACCGTCACAACAATTTGGGGCATGCTCAGATGCCACGGGGAACAAGACAAAGCTTGCCCTGTTGCACACATGTCTATGTATTCGATGAGGTTTGATGAGATGTCACTGTCATATATTTACTTGTTCTGTTCTTTTTTATAACTGTACAATTGTATTAACATTTAAGCTCTAAAATCTTTGAATAATAACTTTTTAATTATAATATAAAATTGATATGCTTAGATTTATAATCAAATATATTATTCGTTTTCATAACTTGTAAACACCTCTATACCTGATAGATCCACTCTTATCATTGTCAGTTTGAATAATGCTGTCATATATCATATGCCAACATACCTCTTGCCCAAAAACAGTTGTTAAAGCCTTGGATAAAACTAGAACTTTTTCTCAGACAAGAGGGACATACAAAGAGAAAATACGACTTGGTTAAGTGGATTAAGATATGAAAAAAAAAAAAAGAAAAGAAGGGTTGGGAATAAAGGACATTAGGAAAATGAATCTTAGTCCGCTCTGCAAGTGGTGGTGGAAATTTGAGAATGAATATGGATGGCAGGACACAGTGAAGTTTAAGTATCTTAAAAAGACTCCATCATAACAATAAAACATAAACAAAGTGATTCTCCAATCTGGTCAGACTTACTGAAGTTAAAACATCTATACCTACAAGGGAGAAGGATTACTATCAACATCCACTTCCTTGTGAAAAGATGTTTGGCTTAATGATAAACCCCTTTATTTGTCCCACCATGTCCTCTTCAAACTCTGTGCACAAAAAAGATATAAATGTAGCACAAATGATAAGTGGATCAAGTCCCATCTCTTTTAGTAGATGGTTGACTAATGATCTCCTTTACTGAATGGGCAACTCTCAAAGATGAGATTCGAATCAAAAATGCGGCAGGTCGGGATAAATGTTGCTAGAAGTTCGAGAAAAGTGGAAGGTTTAGTGTTAAGTCCACATATAATGCCTTGACCATAGCTGACAATGGTCCTCATTATAAAAAAAAAATATGGAAAGCTAAAATCCTAGCTAAAATCAAAAAAATTTTGTGGTTAGTAGCTAATAAGGCAATTCTTACTAAAGACAACATGCTCAAGAGAAACCGGAAGGGTGACCTTGTCTGCTACTTTTTCCATCATCCTGGATCATTTGCTTTTGACATGCCCAATTGCTAAATCTATTTGGACCATTTTGGCTACATGTTTAGGAGCCTCTATATACCTACCTCCTTTGATCAAGGTTGGGTGTGGTGTGATAAATGGATCCCAAATGGCAAGCAATTTCATACCACGAGGCTACCCGCCATTTGTTGGGCCATATGGAAGAAACGAAATTCAATATGTTTTGAAGGGAAAATATTTCATAATCCTTTGGAGATTCTGAGCCATGCATGTGCATTGATGAAATTCTAGACAGGTTATCTTGAAGGAGGAGAACAAGGAGCTCGGACCTAAGCTGTTGAAGCCACTTTGAAGTTTGTTATCAACCCGCAATCAAGACCGCCATGGACAACCCAAGCTACTGGCCCGGAGATGATGGAGAAGTAGTTGACGATGTGGGGCGGGAATACCGATGAGGATGGCGGTCATGATCGAAGGTGCGTTGCTGTCGAGTCCATCGTACCTTTCCAACGGAGTCGCTCTCCCTCTCGAGAGCGGGGCTGATAACGTGTTTCAATGTGGATGTATCGAGAAAAGAACAAATGGATCGAACTTAGTTTTCCATTGAATGATCTTAGAATTTATACACGGTGAATAGACGCCATGAGAGCGAAGACGTCCGTTCGAATTGCGTTTCCGCGACGCCCGACGGTTTCTCCCTGCGATGTCGGTAATAGGATAGAGATCGTTACAGGGGAGATGTTTACATGGATCATTGGATTAGATCTAAGGCTAAGATTATGACAAGTCACTAATGCGTGGGATGAGATCCCTCTAATCCTATTGGTCCATCCTGTGAGACACGGATGCATCTTAACAATAGACATCCTACACCATCATAGGCACACCACCACGCACATATTTCTTCCCAAAACATTTTTTCTGTACTATATATATCTTCTTAGGAGAATTTTTTCCCACCTAAAAGAATTTTGTTATGATTGTCTCAGTAGAGGAAATTAAGTTATAAGTAGAGAAACAATGCTCAAAATAAATTATGAAAAAAAATACTCAAAAGAAGAGTGCGCCTATGAGAGGTAGATTTTTTTTTTTATTGTGAGGGAAGCACTAACTCTTTTTTTTAGAAACAAGCACCAACTTTATTTAATTCAGTAGAATAAGAATTACAAACTCTAGACAAGCCATGGTGGCCACCGCCCATGACGTAGATGGGCTTGAACCTAATGAGGGTGTGTACAAGCAGGCCCATAATAAACAAGTCCATAATGTAAAGCAGACCCATAATATAAATGGGCTTGAACCTAACCAGTTATACTAGGGCCCAAGAGAAAAACACAAAGAAACAGAAACAGGGCACAGGCCATGATCGAGCGCCTCTAGACAGGCATGATGGCCATGATGGCCACCGCCGCCGGTGGCCTAACTGCCTAAGTACCCAACCCTCGGCCAGAGCAGCTTATCGGTCACGTGAATGCACACTGACACAAGCAACGAGCCCACCATTAGCAGCGCGGCGAGGGGGCGGCGATCAGACACCGGCGGGAAGCGGCACGCGGAGGATGGGGCGGAGGGGTAGGTTGGCCTTCCGTCTCGCGGTGATGCCGAACGCCTCAGTCATGTCGAACTCGGCGGGGTCAGACACGCCAGGCGCCTCCCAGTCGAAGTGGAACAGCAGGCTGGCGAGCGCGAGCTCGACGTTGGCAAGCCCGAACGACATGCCCGGGCACATCCTCCGGCCGGCGCCGAACGGCAGGAGCTCGAAGTCGGCGCCCTTGAACTCCACGTCGCTGGCCTCGGCCTCGAACCGCTCGGGACGGAACTCCTCGGGGTCGCCGGACCAGTACCTGCCGTCGCGGCCCAGCGCCCAGACGTTGACCAGCACGGTGGTGCCCTCCGGCACGTCGTAGCCCAGCACGCGGCACGGCTCCTGGGACTGCCGCGGGAGCAGCAGCGGCAGCGGCGTGTGCAGCCGGAACGTCTCACGGATGACGAGGTGCAGGTACCGGAGCTCGCCCAGCGCGTGCTCCGCCACGGCGCCGCGCGCGCCGAAGACCTCGCGCACCTCGGCCGTCGCACGCTGCATCGCCTTGGGGTTCCGGATCAGCTCCGCGATGGCCCACTCCAGCGTCGTCGCCGACGTCTCGCTGCCGGCGCCGAAGATGTCCTGCAGATACAGACAGAGGCTCTGGCATGTCAACGAGCACACGCACTGTCTTTGTAAGTCCACGCACATGGTGTCACATGTTGGTTTGTTCATTTGCCTTGTTATTAGTAGTGTAGTATTGAAGTGTCACGCAAATCATTGAAGCAAACAATTAATAAAAGGATTAGTGAGCAAAAAGAAAGATCTTACAAAGATGACGGCTTTAAGCACGTCGAGGTCGAGCGGGATCTGGAGGCTGCCATCCTTGTATATCTTGAGCAGCACGTCGAGAAGGTCCTCGGCGCCCTCACCGGCGCCACCGTCGTCCATTCTCTGCAGGTGCTCCTCGATGATGCCGTCGAGTATCCCGAACACCGTGTCGCGGCACACCTCCGCGCGCCGCACGGTGCCGCTGAGCTTGCCGACGAGGCGGGAGGACGGCCACAGGTCCGCCGGGTTGAACCCCGCCGAGAGCCCGATGGAGCGGTCGAGCTCCCGCAGGAACACGTCGCGGTCCTTGCACCGGTCGCCCATCACGGCGCGCACCGTGGCGTCGGCCACCAGCGCCGACAGCCGCGCGCGCATCTCCACGGGGCGCGACTCCGCCGCCCCCGCGGCGCACGCGCGCAGCATGGCGGCCACCTCCTCCTCGCGGATGGCGCGGAACGAGAGCACCCGGCGCGCGCTCAGGAGCTCCGTGATGGCGAGCTTGCGGAGCTGGCGCCAGTGCTCCCCGTAGGGCGCGAAGATGATGTCCCGGCCGTTGTTGGTGAGCACGCGCACCGTGGCGCTCAGCGGCCGCGTCGCGAACGAGGTGTCGTGCGTCTTCATCACCTCGCGCGCCGCCTCCCGGGACGAGATCACCAGCGTCGGCACCTCGCCGATGCGGAGCAGCATCACCGGGCCGTGCCGCCGCGCCAGGTCACGCATCGCGCGGTGCGGGAGCTGGCCCGCGAGGTGGTGCATGCTACCGATGACCGGCAGCTGCCACGGCCCCGGCGGAAGCCGCAGGCCATGGCCGTCCGCGGTGCCGCCGCGCCGGCTTCGCGAGCACCACGAGCAGCGACACCAGAGCCAGTCCGAGGTAGACATAGTAGTGGTCATCCATTGGCGTGTGCGCACGGGACGATGCTCTTGCTTCCAACCCCAACGACAACGTTGCTACCGTAGCTTATGTTTATAGCTAGCGAGGATGGCAAAGAAATTATTGCCACAGTAAACACACTGAAAAAATGGCTAAATTATTGCTCTTCGCAATCCAAATGTCGTTGATACAATTTGGAGCATGCTCAGATGCCGCGGGGAACAAGACAAGGCTTGCCCCGTTGCACACATGTCTATGTATTCGATGAGACGTCACTGTCATATATTTACTTGTTCCGTTCTCTTTTATAAGCGCACAAGTATATTAACATTTAAGCTCTAAAATATTTTATTAATAAATTTTTATTATAATATAAAATTGATATGCCTAGATTTATAATCAAATATATTATTCAATTGTCATAACTTGTAAACATAAATAATATAATCTAAAAATAAACGAAGGGTCAATATTTATTTTGAGAGCATTCATGTAAGTTGTCTCCTATAAGAAAAGAAATAAAATGATGCTTTCATACGGTAAAAAGGACTATGTTTTCAACTTTTTTACTGTCTTCCCTGAGCGCTTCTCTCTTCTTCTTCTTTTGCAAATTATAATATGCAGACACTCATACATCTACGTGCACCTACAAATGTGTACATATACTACGCTACAAGTACATCGGAATGTCTAAACCAATAGATAGATCTTAGGATTGACGAAGTTATTACATACATGGTGCTACCAATGAGTATACATTGCAACCAAGTAAAAAACAACGTCGTTAATCTTATATATATTTATGATTTTTATGATATGAGCTATCTAATTGTTGTTGTTTCTTTTATCAAAAGTATGGTGTCTGGTTATAAAATCTAATAAACTTACATAGAGCTATTATAAAAACACATTGTAAGCCCCAAAAAAAAAAAAAACTAGAAATGTGAAACTCTCCTGTTTACAAACTAGATATTAGAATTTATAAAATGATGGTTATGATCAGAATAACGTCAAGAGCATCAAATATTTATGATTGCATGGTGCATGTAGAAATTATTGAATTATTAAAGAGCTTTTTTTATTCTCTTTTGATATTTTATCTTTGACAGGGAGGGGCCACCTAGTCCAGGAATCAAACAAATAAATTTCGTGGACATAGTCTTTTTTTTATAAGAAACATACTTGACATAGTCAAATATATATGCAAGAAAAAATCGAAGTAACAATCTACTAAATAACCCTTGGTCCTTGGGTTCGGACAAACGGGCATCTTTAAAAAATGGCTCCATGTAAGGAGTACGGAGAAGCCGGCGCCACTTTTTTTTTATAGAGAAGTCATAGCCAAAAAATGGCTTCTCGTAACTTCTGCTTACAAAACTAGTAAAACGTATCACAAAATTGTCACTGGAGCTATTTTTTCCAAATATTTTCTAAAAAGCTCTAGCTACACCAGATATTAAAGAAGTTGCTCCAGATAAGGAGCCAGAGCCCTTTTAGGAGGCGCCGAACTCCTACCAAACATGATAAGCATACCTAATAATCAATCTCTCCCCAATTTTGGCGATCGGTGACAACCGATTATAGTTTACAAAAGATATAGAAATTAGGCTTTTGAACATGATAATAAGCATGGACATAACAAGTAGTAATAATAATTTTTATACACATTTAGTGAAAATTAAAATATTTGATTTGTTAGGAAGTGAGAAGGAGCCTCCCTAGCAGGACAAATGGAGTACTTCTGAGCACGACAAAGATGCGGTTGTGTTGGGACGCAATGGTGTGCAAGAATATTGGAGCAAACAGATGCTGTTTCCTGGCGACAGAGTCTCAACGGCATTATGATATACTTAAGCGTGCAGAGCATGGCGTTGATTGTCCACTTAATTAATAGTATTAATGTACGTCAGTCACCACTGTCACAATAATAAAGGTGTAATTTATTCCTCTCTGCTTCTTTTATTATGATCTTGTGTTCTCGTTTTTGTCCCGATCCACCCAGAGAAGATGCCGAACTGCGATCCTTCGAGACCACACGAATCTTGCACCAAGCGGCCGCTTTCATTTTTAGTTTATGGATGGATGGATGCGTGTGGCCGTCTTATTATTAACCGAACTCATTTAGAAAATATATATATTAAACGATAAATAGAAGTAGACAACCACAAATATTCATATGCTGACCCAGTTTCCAAGCAAGAAGCTAGTCTAACCAGCTGAAATACGATTAGATGGCAACCAGTTGATTGTTTTAGCCTCCACTACCTAAATCATAAAGTGATTGGTCAAATAGAAGGTGCTATTAGAGTTGTTCTTATCCTAAACACTGGCCGCTGGGCGACGCGATGGCCTTCATTCCTCGCCCAGTCGCCCTTAGCTTTTTTGCCTACAATCCTATGCGACTGCGACAATTGACGTGAGCTTTGCCTGCACCTATATGGCTATATCCTCAACTTGTGGCAGTGCCACCTCCACCACCGCGTCCAACAATGGCAAATGGAACATCATGGGCGTCAGGACGTGAACATATATATAGTGATATAGGGGAACACAATTAAATTCTCAGCAATCGACGATAGCAACGGGGGCATTTTCGGTTTGCAAGGGAATGACTCTCGTTCTGGAAGATAATTTCCGGCTGCATTACTTAACTAATGTTTGGATTCATAGGTTAAATTTAGTTTGAGCTAGTTAGAGCCCAAATAGCCTTAGAGATTCTAAATAGGAGGGTCAGATTAGAGTTAGTTACATCTCCTAGAGTTACAGTAAGTTTAGGTTGACCCACTAAATAGTGTCTTTTCTATCCCCTTCCACGATTTGGAAAGTACATTTAACGTCAATCTAACCTTTTATCCAAGCACCTCTTTAGCTAAACTATCAAACAAGGCCTATATTGTATAAGCTTCACAGTTCCAGGGCTAGTTCATCACAACCTAACGAGGCCGATATATATTTTTTTTAAAAGGAATGAGAAAAGCTTTGCCGTTGATCTTTAAACGAGGCCGATATATCATTTGAACGTCTCAAGCTTATAAAGGAACATAGGATTTTGGAAACACAAAGAATACGTAAATCGTAGGAATATCTAACATCTTAAATCCTATTATTCATATATAGAATAAAAAAACACAGGAGACTATATGGTTGAACGTTTGGCCAGGAGTGCAGGAAAAACGAAAAACGCAGAAATTCTTATGAGAGAGTGACATAAAGAAAACTTTTCATGAGCTTCAACCTCTCGGTATAAATTCCTCCAAAATTTCTATAAAAAATCATTCCATAGG
Source organism: Hyparrhenia diplandra (assembly GCA_015847255.1). Classification (NCBI taxonomy): domain Eukaryota; kingdom Viridiplantae; phylum Streptophyta; class Magnoliopsida; order Poales; family Poaceae; genus Hyparrhenia; species Hyparrhenia diplandra. Next base: position 64,755 of record JADLZK010008990.1, on the reverse strand, counting down.
AATTTTATAAGATTGTAGGAACACATTCCTTTGTTCGAAAGGTAATCCTCATGTACAATTTCAACATCTAGAATTCTTCAATTTTGTTTGTTCCAAAGAGATCCAAGTGGGAAGAAAGAGGCCTAGAATTTCAACCTCTAGATTCTTCAATTTTGTTTGTTCCAAAGAGATGGAAGTGGGAAGAAAGGGGCCTATTTGCTTATTTCCATGGCCTAAACAAGGCACATGCGCTTCGACCCAGTTAGCGCTATGTTGTCCATGGCACGTTGGCGAAAATCACGCTTCTAAGGTGTTATGGACCTAAGTGGCACACTTAAACAACATTAGCGAGCCTAAAATACATTTTGAGAGTCTGTGAACCTAAGTGACACCATAACGAAGGCCTACCATGCATTTAACTCTCATATATATATTGATATCTACAAAATCAAATAACCGCATTCTCCAAAAAACACGTCATTATAGTCTAAATTAAACTAATTTCATCATATAATTGTTGTCCTATTTTTTAACATATCTTGTTATAGTTTAGAGAAATTTAAATTAAGACAAAGCCAAAAAGGATCATAATTGAGAATGGAGCGAGTTTTTCCCCCTTAAGGCTTTGTTTGGATGCAAGTGTATTCATCTCAAATTGCATGTATTGAAATTCATTGGAGTGGAACTTAATTTAATTACCCTCCAATTTACTCCAACACACACTTAGATCGTTTGGCACAGCTCAGCTTTTTAGTGTAAAGTTGTTGGTTTTTTTTTTTTTTGGAAAACAACTTTATGAGCAACTCTATAGGTAAAGCGGGGCTGTTTTAAAAAGTTGTTTGGTAAAATAGTTTCATCAACAATTGCATAAATGAATATGAGAGAGAAAGCTTTATACATGAATATGAGAGAAATAAATGAGAGCTAGGATAAACTACTTTTTTCCAAATCTCTCTCTCGCTTTATTACTTTGTGAGAGGGGAAGAAAAATAGCTTCACAAAGCTGTTTTAAAAGGAATGTTTAGCAAAAAAAAAAAAAAAACTAACAGCTTCACGAAACTGTTGTGAGTTGTCTTAAAGCTGGCACCTATAGTCAACATTGCACGTGCCAAACAAGCCTTAAAGCCACATTGCATGTGACTCTCCAAACCAATCTGGTGCCTGGATTTTTTTTTTTTTTTGAAAAAAATATTGATGATTAATAGCAAGAAGCTGCTAGAACCCTAACAAAAGCGAGAGTAACATTTTTGAGTGTCGCAAGAACCAAGAAGGGGACACTCATGGACATAGGATGCATGAGAGCATCCAGGCACATAACCATCAAACTGAGTAGCAGGAGATGAAAAAGCTATCCTAGCCAAAGAGTCTACAGTAGAATTGAGGCTCCTGTCTATCTTATAAAATTCTAGATCCTGCTGCAGCTATAGAGTTGTCGAACGCTTGAGTGTAGGTCGATTGATTCCACTGTCTTTTTCACAGCCGCGCGCGCGCACACAGACACCATGTCAAGAAAACAGACTCGCTACAAATCGTCAAACCTGAGCATGGGCGAGCGCCGCAGCCCACGTCTGCAGGCCCGTGTGCTTATTGTAAAATGGGCTTGGCCCAAAATTGGATGTATTGTATACGGCCCTAGCCCAGGGACGACAAGAAGAGACGAAAAGAAACCCAAACCTCTTCTTCTACGAACCATCGCCGCCGCCGCCACCATGGCCGCCGCCGGTGGCCGAACCCTCGGCCGGAGCAGCTTCTCCCGCGCCACTTCCAACCCAGTGACCCCCTCATCCGGCGCCACCGGCGTGAAGATTGGCCCCAACGGTGCTGCTTTCATCTCCTCGGGCATCCCCGACCTCGACAGTAAGCAGCTTCTTGCTCAAACCCCCCCTTTTTGTGTAACTAAATAGACAGAACAAAATTCTCATCCCGTTGATGATACTCCGTAGTACCGTATTTCGCTTTTCCTTGCCTCTAGGTACGCCTATGTGCATGTGATACAGATGCTAAGATAATTATATTCAGTTATCTAAAAGGATATGGGATACGTTGTGCAAAGGCATGAAATAATTAGCCTGGTTGGAGTATGCTTAGAAATCAGATACGCGTGGAAATTAGTTCATGTGATGAAGAGCACGTAAAAACCAAACTTTGTAATTGAAAAAGAAAAGAGGAAAGCATGCTTTTATTGAAAAAAATACAATGTGCTTGGTAGTTACTGGATCACTGTTGTTTGGCGCTCTCTGGCAGGGATTTTGGGTGGTGGATTCCTTCTCGGCTCAGTTGTGATGATCATGGAGGATGCTGATGCGCCACACCACCTCCTGCTTCTTCGGTGCTTCATGTCTCAGGGTGTTGTGCACAAACAGCCCCTGCTCTTTTCAGGAGCTATGAAGGAGCCACGGTTGTTCCTTGGTACACTACCTGCTCCAGTTTCATCTTCAAAGGAGGATGGACGACACAGAGCAATGGGGGCTGCAGCAAGTAGCGATGGACGAACAAATGTAGGTCCCAGAATATAATTGTATTACTGTACTTATAGTCACCAAGAAGTTATCTTCTTTTCATATTGCCCTGAAATTTTCATTATATATACAGGATGATGGTTTGAGAATAGCTTGGCAGTACAAGAAATACTTTGGGGATGACTCTCGTGCAGAACATAAAGGTGGGTCCTTCATTCCATCTCTTAATCTTGTCTGTTCTGTTGTTGTTGATTGTTTGTGGAACCATGCTTTTTGTGCCAATTTTCCTGATTACAATATGATATGGAATATTATTTAAAAAGAAGATATTAATCATTAGCAAGCTGATCATTTCTTGCTCTTTGTCTTTGTTATCAACTCATTCCAAAGAATCATTCATTGCAAGCTGATCATTTCTTGCTCTTTTGTCTTTGTTATCAACTCATTCCAAAGAATCATTCATTGCAACCTGATATTGATAAGACAAACAGATAATCTTTGCAATACATATTAGTTTTGCTTGTATAAGCATGATTTCTAGTACTATATTATAGGGCCTGTTTGGATTGGAGGATTTTCAAAGGAAAATCGTAGGAACCAGCGAATGAAACGGAGGAAAAAAAAAAAAAAACCTACGAGTGCGTTTGGAACGGAGGAATTGAGATTTCCTTTCCTTTGGATTCCTGTAGCTAGATGCCGATTTCACAGGAAAAAAAAAGAATCCACTCAATCCCATGTTTTCTTTTCCTTTACAATTGCTGCCGCTAATGAGTGCTTACGAGCTGGCACTTTGCCGCTGACATTGTTAATCTAGTGAGGAAGAGATAAAAAAGAGCAGCAGTAAAGTACATACTCCCTCCGTCCCATGGAGTTTGTCGTTTTTGACTTTTGAGCTTCATGTTTGACCATCTGTCTTATTTAAAATATTTATGCAAATCATAAAATAAATTAATCAATATTCAAGTATCTTTATTGATAAAATAAGTCGTAACAAATAAATTATATTTTTGCAAAAAAATTGAATAAGACGAAGCATCGAAAAAGATGGCACGGAATCGGGGTGACAAACTCGGTGGGACGGAGGGAGTAGTAGTAGACACAGGAAGAGAAGAGAAGCTTGCAGCCTGTGACTCAACGCTAGCCCTGTGAAGCTGTCCTCAATACTTGAACTGATCTGTAGCTTCTACGTATATGGTAAAAAAAGTAATCCGTAGACTTGTAAAAAAAGCACTAATGAATTTTTATAACTTGTATATATGTGTTGGAAGATGCATGAATTGATATAATTGGTGCTTAGGGAGAGACATGACCATCAAACCTATTCCTGCAATCCAAACACCTCAAAGTATTTATTCCTATGTTTTGGAATCCTGTAGCTTTTCACTTTTCACTCTACCCTATTCCTGCGTTTTTTTCCTTTCCTCTCCCGCGTTCCAAAGAGGCCCTTAGTTAAGCTTGCCTCTACTCCCACATGATGTCCCTGACAAGTCCTGACTCAATGACTCATTTAGCATTATTGCAGATAATAAGCAGGAATTTAGCAATGATTTTGATTTGAGGAAGCCCTTGGAAAGGCATTTACTTAATGGGCAGAATATTGAATGTGTAAGCATTCAAGATGCTGACACTCTCAGCAGCCTCCAGGATTCTTGTTCTGCTTTCTTATCCAAGCTTCCAAGGTGAGGTCAGGTCTTGATCCAATGTTCAAAAATTGCTTTAGCTGAGGAATATCACAGCATAGTTCCAGAACCCTTTCATCACCAAGTAATGCATCTGTTGTCCAATAATGATAAGATTGGTTATGCTACCCATGCACTGTGCCTAGTATTAATTCTGAACACCTCTTTTTTTATTCCACATTCAGAAAAGATGGTGGGACTTTAACTGCTGGGAGAATTGCTATACAATCACTATGTGCACCGCAATGTAGATACTTTGAGAAGGTACGCATTTAATTCTACAATATTGATTGGCTGGTGACTGTAATGTGCTGAAAATTTGAAACCAACTTATGTTTCTTATTTTCTATCAAGTTTGGATGTAGTTGCAATTGAAATATCACTTAATTTATGCATTACAGGACTGGGACATGGTCACATTTATCAGATCACTGAAGGCCATGGTGCGCTCCTCTAACTCTGTTGCTGTTATAACATTTCGAGTACAGTTCTGTCAAATTCGTTCTGTAAAAGGTGGCAGCACCTGGCAGATACACTTCTGTCCGTCAAAGCAATTCCAGGCAAGCTTGGACTTTTGAAATTTATTTTCAGTAACCATTTCGATCACCTACATTACTGTCTTTTAATTGCCCGTTTACTTGGTCACAGATGAGGACAAAGACTTGGCAAAACTGCTCACAGGATATCAAGATATGGTTGGTTTTTGCATGTCCACAAGGTGGCACAAACTAATAGTCAGGTACCGAAATATTCACAAACACAACTTCTGTAAAAAAAGGATAAGTCTTCATTTGTTTTGATGCCTTTTATGTTGACAATCAGGTCCCTGTGATCTTAGAGGCATCCACACTTTCTCTGAAGCTACGAAAAAGAGGAGGTCGCTGGTGCTGGAACGGTTGAACCAGGCTCCAGTTGATGGGTCAAGTGGGCCTTCATCTGCTGCATCAAGTAGTTGCTCGTCACAAGGTTCACAGCTTGATTTCTAGTTCATATTCAGATGGTATGGCTAGTTTTCCTTGAGAGGAGCCCAGTGTTGTGTACTAGTTACTTCTGGCAGCAGAATGCAACTTTTGGAGGTTTAGGGTTTAGATAGGGAGGCAGTTTGACGGTTCACCATTAACCAAACTCCCTCATGTATCTATCGGCTTGTTGTACACCACTTTCAATAGTATTTGAACCGGCTAAACTTGTATATTGCAATCTGCCGACGGCAGTTAATTGTCCAAGTTTGTCGAACTGACTTGAACATGTTGGTTTTTCTCATTTTGTCTGTTCCAAATGTTCATATTTTTGCCTAGAGTGGAAACGATTGTGTTGCTGATGTAACTGAAGAATTATTGGTGTTCACGAATATGAAGCTGTGACAGACACTGCAACAAGTTTGCTATGTATGGAGTCAATTGCATAAGGCAATTGTAACTCCGGGAAGACAGATCCAGAGTACACCTAGCCTTGCCATGGACTGTGTCATGCTCGGTTTGCAATATCAGACGCGTTGGAAGCGTGCAGATGTGTTGCAGAAGCTTCAGTGGCAAATCCATCAGGTGCTTATGCATCAAGTAAGTTAGATTGAATTGGTTAATTAGGAAGCTGAGACTGTTGTCAGGAGGCCGACTGGAAATTGGGATAGAGATTGATCCCGTTATGCCTCTCTTTTGGTTTTCCAGGAGTCTGAGCTTGTTGGTTCAATGGTCCTTGCTAGAATTGTATTATTAGGCAAAGGGAAACTGCATAGTTTGTCTATGAGTATCATTGAGAAATTGAGAAGCAAGTATAAGACAAACACATTAATCATTTTGTGACATGGACCATGAACAAGAACAAATCGAAGGCCTTGGTTCGGGTTATGCTAAGCTCAGAAATCAGATCAGTTATTGTGCTGATCAGTTGGCCCTTGGACCTCCCTGTAATGAAGATGAATTGGTTGCTGGCTGGGTATGATGAGCTGCAACTTACACAAACACAATTGCATCAGAGCTCATGAGATACTGGAGGGACGACAAGCTCTGATCGCTACGGCGTATAAGCTTGGGTATCAGGACTGGGAACTACAAATATATGTAGTTAATCAAGGAATTGTCAGGTTTTATGAAGTTAGCAAGGGAAACTACGGCCATGTTTGCTAGTGACTGGTTGGAGCTAATGGTAGCTAACAATATTTTTTTATATAAAAATGTCATCGGCGAAGATTACTCCCCACCTGGATATATTGGCTAACAATTTTTTTACACCAATCCACCTCAACACATATGGATTGATGGAGATAGTCACCCAAACATGCCTTATAGGAGATCTAAGGGAAAGGGAAAGCGAAGTTGGAGAGTTATAATAGCCACTAGTTCAGTTTAGCTCTCTTGCTAATTAGTGAATTAGCTGTAGTTGAGATGAATTAAAGTTCACTATTCATGCGATCTCATACAAGGATCCTGGAAGGAGTTCGTGTAAAAACCGACCATGGAAGCATACGCCCCCAACCCCTAAAAAAAGCGAACAACAAAAAAAGCAACCACTATATGGAGGCAAAACAAATATTTTGCATTAAAAGTAATAGAGGAAATATTTTACATTAAATAAAAAAACAAAACAAAAACAACCACTTCATGGAGGCAACTACCGCAAGAAACACAATACCAATGATTTAGGGCCGCCAATCCTGTTGGTTCTTGTGATCTCAGATATTGCTAGGCTGCATTTATTGTTTGGGTTGCAACAATCAAACTATTTTGAGAGTTGAGTAAAAACAAAATGCAAAGAGCTGTTTTAGGATTTCAGCTAGAATCATCATACACAAACACAAGCACAAGCACAGAAAAGATGAGGTCTCTGGACATACAAGACATAAGACTGGGATGGAATAAATAGTCCACCAAGCAAGAAATAGATTCGATAATTCTGGAGTTTATGTACAGAAATTGTGCTGCAGAGTTGCTGAAGATAGAGAGATTCACAAATGCAGATAAAACATTTCAGGCCTAAATATGCACAACTAGGAACCACAATTCCCGATGCTATTTTTTTAGCAAACCTCCATCTTCGCATGGATCTTTTATGATTTCTTATCCAGAAGTCCCAACAACATCTCCGAAAAGCATATTTGCAACTGGTGGAGGAAGCCACGCCCCATTAGCACTGTTTTGCACCTGCTGTTGTTGCTGGTAATCACTGCTCTGATCGGAGATGCTGGCCACCTTCCGACTCCTTGGCCTCGCAATGCTCTTCCCAACAAAAACACCCAGCTTGATTGCGGTGAAGAAACCAATAGCGATGAACAGGGGCCTCACTGCCCAATGGAAGTCCTCAAGATGCTCATACTTCTTCACAATCCCCTCGCACTTGTCAAAGCTCACCACCTCCACCTCATAGGGATCTGCCAAGCAACTGCACACTTCACCAAGATTAAATTTGCCAGGAAATTTCCGCGACAAGACACCCGTTCGGATGTATGTGTGAAATTCGGCCTGTGGCTAATCCTCCACCCTTCTTCCGCTGCCATTCGAACCTTGGGCTTGAAATGTTGGCCTTTAGGCGCACAAACTGTCCAACACAGTAGGCTTCAGCCATTTGGAGATCTGAATAATTACCCTTCCAAAGGGTATCCATTCCTATCAGACCAACAGTCACTGCACCGTCACGGCCAATGCTATGAAGAATGCCAACCTGAGAGCGCTTCTTGTCCTCCTCCCTCAGCCGTACCCAGTCTCCAGCAGCAAAACCATATGTTACCCTCTCCACTGTTGAACAGCGAACCTTTAAAGGGTCATGTAGCCCATGGACTCGTTACAAGAATGTAAGGATCACGCTCCCCATCATCCTCAATGCCAACTATGGTTCCATCAGGGATTTCCATAGTTTCAGGACTGCAAGAGTTTTTAAGCTTTCTTGAACGGACCTTGTCACCCACTTGAAGTTTGTCCTTAAAATGAAACCAATTAATGCGGTTTGCCATGGCTGGCCTGTCTACCATTACATTTTCAGAGTTGCCCCAACCAATATTGTCATGATCTGCATCTTTAGCACTAAAAGATGAAAAATAGAAAACTAAGTTAGGTCAAAGGGTGCTCCAACGTTTTGCTCAACATCAGAGGTCAACCAATGTTCTCATGATACTGGGAAAATATTACAGCAGAACGAAAGCGTATCAACACATCTCTATGCTCTCATAGGACACAAGACAATAAAGTAGAACTTAGCAGTCTTATATGTAATAAATGCAGGTGTTATAATAAACCATGGTAAAATTACTAATCTAGTGGAAAATGAAAAAAAAATACTCATCTAGTGGAAATTCAAACAAAATCTGCAGAAAATGAGAAATCATGATACTTATCATTGTTACCTCTCAAATGCGTGCAAAATATCTTTCATCAAGGGCCGTTTTCTGAAGTCATATTCAAAGCATCCAGAAAGCACATTTTCAATGTCTGGAGGCAGACTAGATGGGAATATTGGCTTTTCTTTCTTCAAGACAACCAACTGATAAATCTCATCTGCTGATTTTCCACGCCATGGCTGAATGCCACTCAACATCTCAAGGATGCTGCATGCAAAACCCCATGAATCAGTTTCATAACTAATCGGACCTCTGATGTTTGGTTGCCATTGTTCTGGAGCCATGTAATTTGGAGTTCCAAGCCTCTGGAGAAGGTCCGGATTAGGTAATGAAAGGCCAAATAGCAGGGATGGAATCCCAAAATCCCCAGCACAGCATGGTCATTTTCGTCTATGAGAAAATTGCAAGGTTTCAGATTTAGGATCAATATCCCCCCTTGTGTGTAGGTCTAGTACACAGCGTGCCAAATCAGCCCCATATCTGTAAATTTATTTTTTCATGAAAAAATATTCAAGAAAATAAGCATACAAGACACCTCTGAGTAAAACCATAATAAACTGTACCAAAGCGAAAAGAATGAATTGAAGTCATACTAAATTGATATAAGGATAGGTGACAGTTAAGACAGCACATGAGTTTTGGATACCAGACCATTGAACTGTACAGTTTTTTTTTCTCAAACTATTGTATACTATATACAGTTGGAGAACAAATGTCCTACTAATCCCATTTTTAGCCATATTAAAATATTACTACATAAGCCATAAGGTAATTTTTACAATAATTTTCTAGTCTGAGTATGATTGTTGAAACAAAAAACTCTAGAATATGATACTCATTGCCTCATAGAAACTACTTGCTCAGGTTCAGAATGTTTTATCCTGTATGTTGATCTTAATGGTTGCCATGGTGCAACAAATGCATATATAAAAATCTTTTGGCATTTTCACCATACCTTAAAACTTCTGACAAAGGGAGCTTTCCACCTTTAAGCCGGGCCATCTTGTCTCCGAGGGATCCTTCATAGAACTTCATAGCTATACAAATCTGAAAATTTCATGAAGCCAAATACGCTATGGATTAACATTAATCACCAAGAGACCTAGCTTTGGAAGGAAATAAAGATCAACATGCCACAACCAATCCAAGACCAACATACCCTCCCATTCTGTGTTGAGATGCCATGCAAGAAACAAACATTGCAAAGACCCTGACATTTGCTGAAGATCTCATCAAACCGCGCTGAGAAGAACTGCAGCTGGTCCTCTTTAATTGGATGCAGCATCTTCACCACAACCTCGTGGTATCGATCATAATCCTCCGTCCTCTGATGATGAGTTGCTATCCAGACATCCCCAAATGGACCTCTCCCTATCCGGTGCTTCAGGTTCAGCACACTCGGGTCAATCCATGGGCTTATCTGGCTTGGGCCAGAGAAAACCGTCCGGAAGAGATCAGGATCCTTCTCAAGCAGCATGTACTCCTCGAAATCATCGGTGGGATTTGAGTCGGAGATTTGTCCTGCCATTCCTGCAGAGCAAATCTCACCGTCATACAAACCCCAATACATTATTCTGCAGAAGAAAAGTATAAGACTTCACAGTACCCTAAGCATGTTTTTAGTGTTTTCAAATCGCCGAGATTCTTTTATTCACAAATTTCAATGCATATACCGAACAGAGAAGAGCCGAACTTTCTTATTTCAGTTGAACTAACATTGGAAGCAAGCACAGACAGAGAGAGCCTGAGGCTCCCAACTTCCCAGCGATTGAAAGAACTATACTGGAATGCGAACTACGGATAAGCACCGAACTGACCAGTGCGAAAGCAAAAATCAATGGGCAAGAAAAGGGTAGAATATGGAGGAGGAACAAAATCAAGAATTCCCCAATCTACAAGAAGCAGGAATCAAGCAATCTAATCGGTAACAATCATTGCAATGACCGGTATAATAAAATTGAAACCTAGATGGGGAACCCAAAAAAAGGTAGGAATCAGGATCAGCAACACATCAAGAATCCAGAAAACAAGCAGATTCTCACCTGTCTCTTCTTTTCCGGATCCTGCCTTCCCCCCCTCCCTCCTAAGTGATGTCGGCGAATTGGTTTTGATAGACCTAAAAAACTAGCAAAGGCAACAAAACTAACCTACAAATCAACAATCTCTACGGCTATTGGCGAAATCTGCGGACGAATGGATTGGAAGCAACTGCTAGAAGTCGGCCGCACCGCCGAAGTCTTTGTTGGGGACGGCGTGCGGAGGTGAAGGGGGAAGCGTCGCAGGCAGGGAGTTGAGCGGTGGAGAGCCAGGCGGTTATATACGCGGGGGATTTTCTGCGCTGATTGCTTGATTCTCCTCTCTTCCATCCCGTCCTTCTTTCTTTCCTCCGTTTGTCCTTTTCTTTCCCTCTTTTTTGCGCAACAAATATAGTTTTCCTTTAATATTTTATTATTTATTTGTTTGTGCATCATATTTGCATTTTTATGATGAACTTGCAATATTTAATAAGAACATCTCCAATATTTCTTAATAAATTACTTAGTAGAACAATGAGTTTTTCATGTGGCTTAAAAAGAAGTTGGAAGCATATTTAGTGGACAGTTGCTAAAATCTCCCTTCTAAAATATGGAAGTTAATTTTGCATCAGAATTCTAAATTACTTTAAAATCATATCAACCACTTTTATATTTTTTCCTCGAACGGTGTCCTTCTCCTTATTCCTCCCCAGTCTTCCACACGGTTGCATAAAAAATTCTAAGTACGGAAAGATTGGGAGGCGAGCTAGAGAGTCGTTGGAGAGCCTTTTTTTTTCTCTTTCTTGCCAAAAGAAACAAGATTGGGAGTGAATTTTAGAAATTCTCGAAGATCCTATAAGTTAGTTGAATTTCCTTCACGCTAAAAATAATTTTCCTTTTTTTTTCTTGCAAAGCAAGGCATTCAGACTTAGGCATCGGTTTTTTTAGATTTCCCGTTTTTTACTAGTGAAGTCACCACATATATTTTGGACTGCCCATGTACAAATTGTATAACATGCTTTGACTTTTTGTTAAATCAAATTTGCTATGTATCTAGACATAATGTTGATCTAAATACATGGCAATATTTTTTTAACGTGAAATACATGAAAATTTTGATCTACTGAAAAAAGTTAAAGTGATTTAGAAATTAGAACACAGTGAGTATTAAGAAAATTAATAACTATCAATTCTCCAACTGATGAAGATATCTGAAATCAAATTCAGTATGGACTTTGGAATAGATTCCACTAGAAGTTCACGCTAACTTTACGTTTAAGGCATTACCTTTTTTAAGTGAAAATTCCAATTTGATCTAGTTAATAATAATAACTTAAGATTTACCACCCATGTATAAATTAGATAATCCAACCTAATCAATAATTCGATCTATATGCGTAGCAAACACTATGTAACTCAAAAAAAAAAAAAAAACAGAATGACTTGTAACTTAGAACAGAGATAGTTATCATATCATTGATTATTAAATGTACAGCCTTGTATTTTGTTACTAAAAACCAGATATTAGCTTTGGCTTTGTACATGGACACATAGTACGAGGGAGATGCTAGAAATGCAGTCTAAATCGTACTACTCGTTTTTTTCCTTTGAGTTTTGCTGGAATGTGCCACCTCGACTTTCTATTCTTCGTTGATTTGCCCGAGATTTACCTTGGGCAAAAATACAAGGCCTAATCACTGCCAGACCGACTGCCTTGTAAACAACCAGTGTCCATCAAAACATCAAATTTGTATTTGTGCAAATCTAATTAAAACTCATTGCCTGCCCTACCATGTGTCCTAGTGCGCTGAGCAGAGATGCATTCACTTTGGAGCACTTATTGGTCGGTGCAGCCTATGGTGCACGCCGAAGTCGCGAGTGCGGACACCTTTATTTTTCAGCCTGATATCATCATTCTGGCATATCATCATTCTGGGTGTGCTACTCTCCTATGGGCCATGCTTGGTTATCTTGGGCAACTAGTTCCCAAGAAAATATAAGATTGCTCCCCTTTTTTCATAAAGAAGAAGTTGCCCATGCAGGGTGTTTTGATAGTATTTTTCTTAAAAAAGGAAGGTAAACAATAGTAGTTGTATTTTCTGAACATGGAAGTATCAGCCATATATTTTTTATTTTGAAATTTCCCAGCAGCTGTGGGAGGGTATTGCTCAAATAATGGGAATGCAGTTAAATCTTATACCCTGTTTAGATACCCTCCGATTATAATAATCAGATTGTATAATTACATTTTGATCCAAACATGCTTGACTACACGATGTATTGCTATAATAATAAAATCTCTAGATTATGCATGGGGTTATTATAATCGAGTCGCGATCAAAACAAGCCGACTCTATGGATGACTCTATACGGTGTACAATATATGATCGCTTCAGTGGCTTTATGGACGACTCTAGAGAAACTAAGGAACCATTTATGTGTTTTGGGAAGGACCGTGGCTCAACTTGCAGTAGTTATGGGTAAACTTTTGCTGCCATATTCATCAAGAAAGGCCTACAGTTTTACTGAAATTCTTGAAGTATTTTTCGTTAGGGTCTTTTTTTAGATGATGGTTGATTTGGAGAGAGCGCAGGCAGAGTTGTAATGCATAGGCTCTAAGAGCATGTCTAAAGAAAGGAGTCGTGAAATTTTACAGAAATCGATTTCATTTAATAAAAAAACACAGAAGCAAGAAAAATTTCCAAATGGTCCTATTCATCTGTCTCACGTCACTCAATGATGTGACATCTAACTGTTGTGCTGCCGTAGCTCATCTTTTCCTCCCTATTTATTCTCTGAAAAAAAGCCGGGGAAGTAGACAAAAATCAAAGGAGATTAATAACTCACAATATTTTCTAACTTGGTTATGATTATGATCATCTTTTAATCTATGATTATGATCCTGATTATGATCATTCTTTGTGTGGCTTTTGGTTAGCTTTAATTCTAGTTTAAAAATATCTAGTCATGCTTTATTGCGTTTGGAGAGAGGATTATAGCTAGAGCCTGTGACAAGAAAAGAATCGTTTGGTTCCTAATTAACCTTGTCGTCTACTCACCCGAGACGACTGAGAGTGAGACGTACAAAGATTAGTGTGGGCTATACCTAATTTCCTACACCGGCTATGCCGGGATTCCTGAAACCACTTGGGCGATCGATCTCAGCTCCATTTTCGTGCGGCTGGCGATGCCACGTTCACCAATGCCACCAGACGCTGCATTATTTGGCAACAGGGTTCTCTGCCTCGGCACTCCACTGGCAATAGTAGCACGTCCTCGTACGCCTTGAACTAGCAGGACTCGGCTAGTCGTACATTACGTACACAAGAGGCATGCAGTAGACCAAGCTCTAAAACGAGAAATTGCTTATATGAAAATGCACGCCAGTCAATAGATTAGAAAGGGGAAAAATTTGAGCAGCAAATGGCTGCACTAGGTGATGATCGATCTCATGACATGAGCACGTGGAAGGAAGGACGAATCATCATGGAAAAGGCCGATCAAATCAAATCACCAAAGTGTCAAATCTTCAACACAGGCTGTGTCGATCGTAAAGAAAGTACCCCAGTAAATCTTGAACACTGAGATCCCCACTTTTACCCCAGTGGATGAGTGCACGCAGTGCTGCAACCAGCAGGGGCTGTTGGGCTGTGGCATGACATCACGTACATCTTCTTTTTCTGTTATTTTTTTGCAAACAAGCATGTGAGCATGGTTTTCATTAGGGCAAGGTCAATTGAGGCTACAAGGCTAGTTAGTTCTAGTACAAATAAAAGTGATCCATATAGATGAGAAAAATATTGAAATTACTATTTACACAATGCAAAAATTATTACTTGTGGCTTACACATAAACTTTTTGTTTTCATTATCCACACCTTTATTTCCTCTACCTCTTTTTTTTCAGCATGGATCATCTTCTCTCTCCTAAAGACTTGGCCTTCTACACAGTCACTATGATGAGAATAACACCTACTTTTTTATCCGAGCCTACATGGCACTTGTTACAAACAAAAAAGCATGCAACGGGGAAGCCCTTAAGAAGCAGGAGTCTTTTTCAATCTTTCATCAGAAGAATAAAGCACCAAGGTATCTTCAGTTATCCGTCCATGTTCATTGTTCTAGGATGCAGCAGCAGGTCCAGTCACCAGTCACCAGTGGGAATAATAGGGTATTAGTGGACCCTTCATCTCTTTTACTATTAGCAAACAAAAATGGTAATAATGATGTTGACCCATCATTCGTCATTATGCATGACATGTGCGCTTAAAAAAATCTAAACGGAACTGTGGAGTCTGGATGGCGAAGGCTTTGTCCGTGCACGCTTGTTGGGTTGCAGAATCTCCAGCTCCATCAGGGACATGTAACATTGCGTCTGAACCCAACCTATTATGATCACAGGCAGCAGGACACAGTAGTCACACAGTGCATTGCATCCACAAATTAGACGTACTACCAGACAAGCCAAGTAGTGTTGACAGATGAAACTAGCTAAGCCAGCAGTGAATTTGCGTGCAGAAACTTGATTTCCCCGAACGTTGCATGCTCAGGGTGTGTTCGGTTGGCGAAAAGTGAACCCGAAAAGTCTTTTGACCGGCAGCTTGTCAAATCTTTTATCGCATTTAGAGGCATTAAATATAGTTAAATAAAAGAACAAATTGTACAAGCCAAATGAAAAGTGCGAGATCGAATCTTTTGCTGCAAATTATTCACGATAGAAAGACAATAATTATCAAATACAAAAGCGAAAAGTCTTCAAGAAATTTCAACCCAAAATATTTCGCCAACTAAACACACCCTCACGTTGACTATGAAGAACAATGATTGTATGAACTGACACAAGAAGTTACAGTATTGCTGAATATACTACTACGTACATACTCCTATTCATGTGATGTGGGAGAGAATATACAAAAGCATCAGCCGAATCAAACACATGATGATGTCGAGGGATTCTATTCCGTGGACCACACGACGAACGGATCGTCCTATGCATTGCAATTTGAAGGGACAACAAGATGCCTGACAACGTCATCAGCTGTTGGAAGACTAAAACTGCAAGCTTTTTAGTTTTCACACCGGCTAATATTAGCTTCATGATAGAATCTACAGTTCTGGGCCGCTGCAAGGCTGCAAGTCCGGCAGTGGCCTAACGTATACTTTCTACCCAGTTGTGCATCAGCAACTTATTAGAGAGACCACTCTGCAACTCTCTCGCAGTAGTGTGGGTGCGCTAGAGCAGCGTGGACGCCGATAGCAGTTTGAGTTTGGTCAGGAAGAAGAGAACTCTGCACTGTACAATGACTACTTGGACGCAACTGCATCTGCAGGAAAAGACTGATATATATGGCTGGATCGAGATGACACACTAACTACAATTGATATTATAGACCTCTATAACTACAATTTGACAGTTCGTGAACCGAGACGACAAGTGGAGAATCGTTTAGAGATATGGACTGATCGAGCATGATAGTTTGTGAATCAACGCATGTATACATGGATCACATGTCAGATTGTTTTTTTCCCAGTTTGAAAAATCAGATAAATTTTTGTTTGGAACCAGTCATGTTTGTTGTTCAAACAAATGTTTGCTCTTTAGAACGAGAAACAAATATTTTGCTTTTTTTTAGGAGAAAACAAATATTTGCTAGTAAGAAAACAAAAGAAGTTGAAACAGAAAAGCATGACGGACGACCCAGGAGAAGGCCCGTGCGGATGCGCTCCCACTAGGCCTAATAGGCTGAATAACCGGAACTACCGGAACCCCGAGGAGGGAGGAGGGGGTGGGGGAGGGGGCCACTGCCCCGGCCCGTAACAAAACAATACGATTTTTTTGTATATAATATTATCTATGTCTATATTAGAAGACTAAAAATAAATAAAATCTTGTTATATTGTTCATGGTGCTGTACAGTTTGATGGATGCTGTGATCCAAGGTTTATATACTAGTTTGATGATGCTGTGCACCGTGAACCTGTTAATTCTATCCTTGCCTTGTTTAGATGTCGAAAAAAACTTGTAAAAAGCAATCGCTGGAACTCTCGTAGGCGACAAGTTTTCGCTTTGTTTGTGGTAAATATTATCCTACTATGGGATAACTAGGCTCAAAAGAATCGCCTTGCAATGTACATCTAAACTGTGTAATTAGTTTTTTTTTTACCTACATTTAATACTCCGAGCGTATGTCTTTTGGTGTATTTAATGTGATGTGATGGAGAGATAGTGGAAAAACTTGAAAGTTTGGTTAGAAATTTTAGCCATCTAAACAAGGCGGATTGCAATTATTATGGTTTGGAAATTACTATTGTGTTGTGTGTATTCTGCATTTAATTGTGGATCAACCTTGGATCTGTGGATTCCAAAGTCCAAACTCTGAATGAGTGTCTTCAGCGGTTACTTGTATCAAAACCTAGCAGCTTGCAAAGAAACTGCTCTTGCTACATGATGGATGGATTGAAACTGCTCCTTTTTTTTTTCCTTTGCTCCTGCTACATGATGGATGGATTGAAAGCCTTCGACTTTCAACATGTGAACACCTTGTAGCTTTGCTTGCATATGTGGCTCCGCTGCCACTGGCGGAGCAAGGGGGGCAGGGGCCATAGGCCCCCTAACAACACGTCAAATTTGTTTTATATAATATATAATTCAATAATCTTCATTATAAATATATAATTAAAGCTTTTATTATATATTTTTTTCATGACTTTATTGCAATCACATAAATTTATAAATTTTCTTTGAGCAAACCTTCATGTATATATTTTTTTGGCTCCGTTGTGGTCAGTCTACTCCGAAAAGAACAACGTGGATGGTTAAATGCTAAATATTGAATAAATTTAGAAAAATAAGTGCCTAGTCCTAGTGCAAAAAATCCAAACAAATAAGCTAAACACTTTTCTTATACAAATAAACTTTTCACTGGGCCCCCTTATGCATACGGTTGAGATCCTCTCAGATTACACTACTTATTCCCTACAATACTGCTTTTAGTTTCCAGAAGCGGAACCCCGAGCTAAGGAGTTACTCGAATGCTGCCAAGATATCAGTATCTTTGGTTTCGTACTCGGGGGTGTAGTAAGTCTATTTATAATCCTTAACACCAGCTTTAAATCCAACACTCTAATTGTGCTTCTTCCCCTTCTCCTCCTTACCATGGCAAGTCTTTGGGAAATAACTCCCATGGGCAGAAGGGGTTAAGAGACAAATCATAAGGTGCCTTTCGCCTTTCAAAATCTGTAGCAAGTTTCTGCGTATAAATTCTGGTTGTGGATGCCATACACAAGGGGGTTTTAACCAAGTCAGTGAATTATTCCATGTGTAGGGTACAACTGATGAGATTGTTGACTGTTCTCATGGGAGGGCACTATGGGAACTATCCAAAGTGAAATACGAGCCTCTATGGGTCAAAGAGGGAACCACTGTAATTTGGAACTGTACCCAGAATACATTAAGCACCTGAAAAAATTTGTCAATGCCATAGAGAGATCGCCACCAGTTGATGCATGTTTTCTAGAATGGAGAGAGTATGAGTAAATCTTGAACACTGAGATCCCCACTTACCCCATTGGATGAGCAGAGCATGTAGTGCTGCAACTAGCAGGGGCTGTCGTTGGGCTGTGGCATGGCATCGCGGCCTGCCAATCTTTTCTTTTTCCAAACGTGCATGAGCACAGTTTTCATTAACCAGCAGGAGTCTTTTTCAATCTTTCATCATCAGAATAATAAAGCACCAAGGTATCTTCAGTTATCCGTCCATGTTCATTGTTCAAGGATGGAGCAGCAGGTCACCAGTCACCAATAGGAATAAATAATACTCCCTCCGTCCCTTTATGTGTGTCGCCCGGGAAGCGTGTCTGTGAGGGAAACACGGTTTTCTAGAGACAAACATTTAGGGACAGAGGGAGTAGGATATTAGTGGACCCTTCATCTATTTTTTTATTATCTCTTTTATTAGCAAAAAAGAAAATGGTAATAATGACGTTGACCCATCATTCGTCTGGAGTCTGGATGGCGAAGGTTTTGTCCGTGCACGCTTTGTTGGGGGGATAGTCCCGTGGTGGAGGAGTTTCAAATTTACTGCTCGGGCTTGCAGCTGGCTTCGCTCATCGTTGGTGACGACGGCACAGTTTTGTCGGCTTCCTGTCGGCTCCTCTCCCGTGGTGGTGGTGCGGTGTTGTGTGTGTTTTCTTTTTGTTTTTTCTTGGTGCCTTCTGAGTGGTGGCTTGTGTCGACGTCCTAATCCGACCGAGCGGCGGTGTTGGAGCCTCGTGTTGATGACCCAATCCAACCGAGCGGTTTCTTTGTATATCTTGCTCCCATCCGAGTCGTGTTAGTTGAGTTGTAGTAGTGGATCCCAGTAATAGGTGGAGTGGAACACTCCTCTAAGGTTGTTTGAGTGGGCGCTAATTGTAGCGCAAGTCGAGTTGTATTGGTACCTAGGTGTGCAGGTGGAGCAGGGTACCCTCCTTATTTGTATAGTTTTTCTCGACCGGTTTCCAAATAAAAAACGGGGGGCACTTGCCTTTTCTCTTTTTCCGTCTAATAGAAATCGCGGCAAAGCTTTTGCCGTCCTTTCTAAAAAAAAGATCTCCAGCTTGGTCAGGGACTCAGGGACATGTAACAGGAGTTAAGGACACAGTAGTCACACAGTGCATTGCATCTGCAAAGACTACGAGACAAGCTAAGTGTTGTTGACAGATGAAACTAGCTAAGCCAGCAGTGTGGACGGGGAATAGCCGTTTTTGGTCAAGAAGAAACAACTCTGCACTGCACGAGCAGCGATCTAAAATTGCACGATGCATGATACTCCCCCCGTTCCTTTATGTGTGTCGTCCGGGAAGCGTGTTTGTGAGAAAACACGGTTTTCTAGAGACAAACATTTAGGGACAGAGGGGGTAATAGCTAACATTACATTGAGGAAAACCAGAAACATTATCGTGGGCCATGCTGACGATATGAGAAATCTGCTGGCATGAAATAAATAAGTCTTCAAACAAATATTTGCTTTTTTTTTTTTAAAAAGAAGAAACAAATGTTTTGATTTTTTTTTAGGAGAAACAAATACTATTTTGCTAGTACGCATGACGGACGGGACCGCCCAGGATCTGAAAAAGGCCCGTGCTGGTGCGCTCCAACTAGGCCTAATGGGCTGAATAACCGCAGACTAAAGCATAATGCCGTCCGTCACAACTTCACCACGTCTCTCTCGTACCTCCGACGCGACGCGACGACTGGGTTGCCTACCGCTGCGCCGCCGCGCAACGCCAGGTGTGCCGAGGCCATGCCGGTGTCCTCGCCGTCGACGAGCACGCACCAGGTATTCCTCTTACCCCTTCCTTTCCCTTCCCTTCCCTTCCCTCTGCGCGGAACCGAACACCCAAACCCTAACGCTATGTTCGCCGCCTAATAATACCGTACCGGGAGTTTAATTAGAAGAAGATCAGTATATTAGGCTGGATTAGGGCGACTCCAATGCCTCCACGGGACAAGATACACGGCTGTCAGCTGCGTAAGATGCCTCCGAGCACAAAACAAAAAGAGGCCTCCGAGCCCAGCCGTGACCCGGGCGCCCGGGCACGGAATAAACAATAATGCAGTGAAAAGATCTTCTCCGAGAGTGAGATGCACAGTCGTAATAAAAAAAATTGAAAATTCGCTCACGATTGAGCGAAATTGTATCCCCCGTGGTGGCGTGCGCTAGACACTAGCGCACTTAGCATTTTTGCTTTTTTCTGTTTTATATAAATAATAAATGTGATATTTTCTTGAAACTAGAACAATCCAAAGTCGTTTTAAATGTGAGAGGTTAGCATGCCTATGCTCATTGATCTCTTTAAATAAAATAAAATTACAAAGGAAAACAATGAAAGATACAACTTTAGTCAACTGCACACATTTTGTTGTTGTGTTTGCTCATTGTCTTATCAAGTTATTCAGTTATCTGCAAAGGATTTCAACTAGCTTTGGTGCAGGGGCTGCCAGACAAAACTGGTCACAGAAGTTGTACTGCAGTACTGCAAATTGTATAGTAGCCGTCCACTATCCATTCTCTTTTTCATTAAGGAAAAACATGATAGTTGATTCATTGTGTTCTCTGTTTTTTTTAAGAAGTGCTGATAATCTTCCAGGGGGGAATGGAACTTAACGGAAGGTTAAATGTGGAAGAACAAAAACAACATATATCTTTCACTTTATTTATCTCATAGGAAACATGTTGTGTATTCAGATCTGTCTTATTGATGAGAATATGAGATAGATTATTTAAGAGTCAGTTTACTATGACACTAATTGAAAATTTTAAAAAAGAAATTACATGGTATAAGTTTTGCATGTCTAGTATGTACTGCAAGGGATTATTTTAGGTTTATTTAAGATTATTACTATTGTCGTTATCCCTTTTCCAACAATGCTAGAAACACAGTCGTGCCGGCCTACCATGTTGGTATGGTAGATGGATAGGAGCTACTTGTGGAGATGTATCATGGGTGCGCAAGAGGCCAGTGTCCTCTCCCATTGGTATAGCACTGGCCCATAGACACATAATATACTGATGCCCAAGTATATGTTACATATTTATGGCTCACTATACATATATATTAATGTGTGACCTATTTATGTCTGACTATACATATTACATATGAACGCAGATCACCTCACCACCCACTGAAGCTTGGCTGGAGGAATGGTGCCTCTCGACGCCTGAGATGCATCTGTAGCTGTAAGCTACCTGAAGAAGACGACTGATAGCTCCAAGCTGCTGCCATTGGATTGAATTGCCATATCTAGGGTCGATAGTAGTGATCAGATGTGGAGAACTGATCCTTAGTTAATTGGTTTCTGGGAGGGATAAATATGAGCTTTTGTTGGTTGAAGAACCTGTAATGATTCTGATGTTTCACTGTTAACTGCTGTAAACCCCTCAGGGTACTGGTGATGTTTTATTCCCTGGAACAATAAGAAAAAATGATAATTCATGGGATTATTTCTCGGCCTGTAGCTTGTGCAGGAGCTCAGTTTGAATTTACATTAGAGCTACTGATTAATCAACCTGCATACTCGTATGTAGGAACATATGTAATACAACATAAGTTAGTTTGTATAGACAGTTGTTTTCATCCAACAGCGTGCATTGTGGATTGTGTTCATAACAATCTCTTGTGACACCATGCGTGAGTCACCATACGGATTGTGTTATTATTACCAATAAGGGGGATAGTATATAATTGTCTTGTGCAAACACAAGTTGTGCCCTTGGACTCTGATGTTACATTTCATGAGTTCTATTGCATGCAACAGGTGTACTAGAGTTGTAAATTGTGAGCCATAGAGGTGTGGGCGGGCGAGAGAGGAGAGCTACTCTGTTTTGGCTACCGATGAAATAAACACATAACTGATCGGAGGTGGACATGATGTCCGGTGTCTACCCTGACTCCCTGAGCCCCCAGCTCTTGTTCCTTTTTTTTTTTTTTTAAAAAAAACAATTTTCCAAATTCCCTCCTGTTATTGTTTTATCCAGTTCGTGATCATGGTTGATAAAAGATACCTTATCATTCCCTCATGTTCTCTCGCAAGTTTAGTCGCGTCCGCCTTGCCAATTGGCAACTGCTCCCTTCCACAATGTTTGCCATCTCTACCGCTGCTTCAACTCTCATGGTCATAAGTACTCAAAAAGAAAACTCTCATGGACATCTCCATGAATGGACTCATAAAGAGCTTGTTGATCTACAGACAGCTGAAGCCCCAGTCCAGTAGGCGCAACAAAGTCCTAGATACAACCATATGAAAAAGGCAGCCTTAAAAACCGAACTATATGAACAAAAACAAAAAGGGAGAACGCCTAAGAAAGCTAACAAAAGGCAAAATCAAATAGTCGAGTGTGAACCAAATCACTCTTAGTTTACTAAATAGACCATTTAATTATTACATAACATATATCACTGTGTAAAAAGAGTAAATAAAACCTATACAACACAAAAATAAACATATGAAACTCGATTCTTGTAATCACTCTTGTGAGGATTGCAATACCATCCAGATTTTTGTGGAGCTAGCAAAACGGATCCTGAGTTCCTGACAAACTTGCCAGCCCAGCATCTGGGAGCCTGTGCAGAGGCCGGACCGGGCACAACCGTGCCTGGCATTAGCCTGTAGCCGAAATGGCAGCAATCAAAGCTGGCCGGGCCGTTGCACCCAGCACTCCAATGGCAATCCCGATCATCTGGCCAGCAGCCTGCAGGCCGATCGTCACAGCCCACAGAGCATCTGTCCTGAGGATGCTCCGTTGCCTGTTCTGGGTCACCATCATCCTGGGGATCGTGCATTTGTGGCAATCAACGATGATATTTGTTGTTGGAACCTATAACTGCAGAATTTACCTCAAACAGAAGGTTTTCCATATTCATTTGAGGTTAATGGCAATAAGGCGGAATAGCATGCATTGGTCTCTTCGTTCCTGCTGGAAGGAAAAGACGATTTTTGTAGAGTTACTGCTGTTTCTGGTCCAGACTGTACATGATCTCCCACATCTCTAAATCCTTGCCCCTCTCATATTCTCTGATGTACTGAGGAATCTCTGCAGGGTCTATCTGCTTTCCAACAAAACCTGGTCCATATCCATCGATTGGATCACCATGCCCTGCGATAATAATTAGGATGAAAGGAAAATATTTAGATCACTTGACAACGCAGAGAGATCTTTGCAGACGAGATTGTATTCTTAGCAAAGCAGAGAGATCTTTGTAGACGATTTACCATCTTGAGCTGTGAAGAAACTTTGGAAGTGCGCGAAACCATTGGCCACAACGTCTAATTCATCTAGACTGAAGTTGTATCTCTTCTCCAGGGCCAAGTATAGCACCTACAGAATGCAAACAAGAATCTTGACTCTTCGCGTTTGGGGATGGAACCTTAACTCAAGACTCTGGAGCTGAACACTGAATGGTAAAAGGTGAGTTCGATGGTACCTTCCTAGCACCACTTGACATCAGTTTCTTCACCGTGTCGAAGAACAAATCTGTGAGATCATCACTGTAAATAACGCCTGCAGCAAACAGGACTGTTGCTTTCAGCCTCCTCAACTTCACTTGCAGACCATAAATACTGACTGCACTTCAAAGAAACACTTGAATAAAACAAAGGCTATTGTATAGAGGAGTTAGAGAACACCATCAATGTCTCTGTAGAGGATACTGTAAATTGGGTACTATCAGGTGGACTGTGGACAACCTACGACCAGTCTCCTTGCACCCATGCCCACCCCATGCAAAAGAGTGGGGCAAGATACAAAAGAACTGCATCAATTCTCCTTTTTCTATGACCAACTACCATCTTTCCGGAGGATGTTTCTGCGCTTGTTTTAATCTGTACACTGGGTCTTACTCCAGTCACTAATATAGGCATAGGCAATAGAAGTAATAGAACACATGTAGGAACTCAAGTGCAGGTAGGGCTCCCTCCGTGGACCATGGCCTAGAAGCCCCACTGATTAAGCAGTGTACAGGTCAGAAGTAAGGTGTCTTCCTTTACACCTGAACTCGCATAAATCCCCCATGTCAACTGCGATCAATTTTACATCTGGTAGCTTACACAGTTAAATTCATGTCTTGGGTTCTACAATACAAAAATGCAATGCAAAGGCATACTGGAATATATTTTTTACAAGAAAACAGGAAGTTGTAAAGCAACTTATGATCTCATATTCAGTCTCCAGTTACAATATAGTTCTTATGCATCACTGTTTTTTGGTGCATGATCAATGATGAAAGTGAAATAAATAAATTGGTTAGAGAAAACCTTGGATCAGAAGGATCACATGTACCCTCAGGTGGGGGCCATGACGTTTTCCAGTCCAGTTCCCGTACACAGACTTTAGCTTCATCAAACTTTAGCATACCAGAGTTGATATGGACATTAGCCAAGCAATTATCTAGGATATCAATGCCTCTATCTGTTCATTTCCATTGGCAAATAAATTTTGTAAGGGTTGAAGGTAGCAACGTGGCTAAACATGAAAAGAAAATCTGTATATATATTGTACTTCAGGTCCAGCGGTGTCATATGAACTAACAGGGGATATACATTTCAATAATGCAAATGACCTAAATATATTTTTTATAAAAATAAATCATATTAAAATAGAGAGAATCAGGAAGCTAGACAGTATATATGTGGATGTGCCTCTGAATTTCCCAAAAGCAATCACGTAATAAGGATTGCAAATTGGAATCACACTTCCACAGGTACTGAATTTGTGATTCCAGCCAAGTTTTCTTATTTCTGGTTGGGACATCTCAAACAAATCTATTTGTCGAACAGAAGCAAAGGATGAACTTACTGTACATATTAGGTCGACAACTTGACATGGAACATGAAAATTATTCACTGAGTAAAATGCGATGCAAGCAATTTAACCAAATTAAACTCTAAAGGAGAAAAGTACCTGTAACAAAAATCCTTCTAGCAACTCGAGCTAGTGCTAAACCTACTAAACCTGACAAACATTGCTGAGTTAGGAATAGGAAGAGATAACATAGTGGACTTGTACAGAGAGCTTCAGAGAATATGACACAAAGCAAGGAACTATCATTCTATAGACTAGAAACCCATATGCACTAATATCATGTTTATCACCTGTTCCAGCACCTATCTCAATGGCAGTAACACCATCAAAGTTGGACGATGAAAAGCTTCTGTGTAAAACAAAGTCAGCTAATAGTAAGGCCGCTTTCCAGACCTGCACACCAGTAAGAACTATGAATCATACACGTACATGACAGAAAAGCACCATCAATCTTTTTTCTAACCTGAAGCCCAACGCTCTTAAGCGAGCTGGTAACACCATGCTGAATAGTGAGCAGATGACAGTCACTTCTAACTGCAGGCCAAGAAAGCTTAAATGAGAAGCTCTCTAACCACAACAACACGATAAGTAGGCAACCAGCAATTGATGTACCATATTTGCTTCCTCTCCGCCTCCGGTCCAGAACGAGATCCCCATCCTCATCCACGGCTACTGCGTCAAGCGAATCACCTCCTCAACACAACAGAGTAAAACATGTCACCCCAACAAACAATTCAACACATTCCCTCCAAACTAATTTATGCAAAGACACATATCCACTGATCCACAGTCCCATTCACTTACAAGAACCACTCGTTGCTGCGGCTAACTCGCTCCCACCGCCACCAACACCATCGTTGTCCCCAGATGGCCCTGAAAACACCGAATCAAAGTTCAGGAGCGTACAAATCATGCCGTGTCCCGACAATCTCTCCTCGGTTAGCACCAAGAGGCAGTGCAGGGAAGGTGTATGACGAAAAGCGCGCAAAGGAACGCATGAGCTGCTGGTACCTATGGGCCGTGAGGAGAAGCTGAAGTGGGAGATGTGGAGGCCGGAGAAGTGCGGCGGGCAGCCCAGGTGCACCTCGCTCATCACCTGCTCCTCCTCGGCTCCGCCGCCTCCGGTTTCCATCGTGGTCGCCGGTCGCAGCGCACAGAGTCGTCTTCCTCTGCTTGACAGACCCTGGCTTCGATTGGGCTGCTGTTGGGCCGGCCCTTTATAACCGTATTCCTCCCTCCGATTTCTTGTTTCCCCGTTTCGCCAACGGCAATTCCCCTCCCGTCCCGCGCCCTCGTCCTCCCTCCCTCCCCTCCCCTGTCACCGCCTCCGGCAATCCCAACGCCAAATCCCCCAACCCGTCTCGCACCGTCGCTCACCGGCAAAACCCCCATCCTCCCGCTCCCTGTCTCCGATCCGCGAAGAGGAGACACCCGCCGCGCCGCCCCACCCCACGCGGCCACTGGCGCCGGCCTCCGCAGGACGGCTTCCCCGCCCCCGTCCGATCACCGGGGTCGAGCGGCGCCGAGATAGGCCGCCAGGCGCCCGCTGCCCGCCCCAGCTCCCTTCCGCCGCCCGTCTGCCTCGTCCGCTCGGCGCTTGCGAGTCGCGGAGAGGAGACACCCGCCGCGCCGCCCCACTCCACGCGGCCACCGGCGCCGGCCTCCGGAGTACGGCTTCCCCCCCCCCCGTCCGATCACCGGGTCGAGCTTCGCCGAGATAGCCCGCCAGGCGCCCGCTGCCCGCCCCAGCTCCCTTCCGCCGCCCGTCTGCCTCGCCGAGTGCCAGCCCCGCCGCCCCGCGCCCTGCGTCGGTGTCTTCTTTGGTGAGTACGCTAGTCCGCCCTGCACTCTGGCTCTCCTTGGCCTGCTCCTGTCTCTGCTTTTTCTTGGTGAGTACCCATGTGTTTACTTCTGAACTTCTGAATTGGATTTACTCCTGAACATCTGAATTAGATTTACTCCTGAACACGTACTCATCTAAGTTTTCAAGACCACTGCTCATGAATAATGGTTTCAACATCTAAGTCTACATATGCATGTGCTATATATGTGAGCTCTGGATCAATTTATTCTTATCTTATGTTTTCTATCTTTGAAAGTTACTAATATACGCCAGTATTTAGCTCTACCAGACCAATATATTATCACCATACTTATAATTTGCTTTTGGTCGCAATTTCAGTTGATCAGTTGTATGATTCATTTAATGTAGAAACTAATGGTATATCAAGATCGTTATACTTTTTTTTAAATGTATTATGCAGTTTGGTTAATTTATAGTCATATATACCGAATCTTCTTTCTTGCATTTACCGAATTGCATATGAAAATTTTGACCAGGACTACCGCCAATGGACACCCGCCGGATGGACGGCGAGACCCTGGATGCCGCTGCCAGCGCCATCACGTTCTGGGCGAGGCGGCCCCTCTGCGCGAATGCCGCGAACCTGGTGACGCAGGCCCGTAGCGTCGCGCAAGCAGCCGAAGGTGCGAACGGCCTTCAGGAAGCTGCGACCGCCCTGGAGTCTGTGGAGAGCGCGGAAAGAGCGCAGGCCGTGTCTCGTCTGCTGAGAGCTGGACGGTGCTCGGCGCCGGCCTCAAGAACCTCGGAGATGAAGCTGCCTCTTTGGCGCTCAAGTGCGGAGAACGTCGGGAGGCCATAGCTGCGATAGAGAAGGTGCATCAGCGCCAACAATATCAGTCTACACCTTGGTGGTTCTTCTGAGGCGTCAGTCACAACGCCAGTGCGACGTTGAGAGCCTCTGCCAACCTCTTCAGGTACGTAGTTGCAATTCAGGCTGTGGCCGGAGGACTGTATTTGGGATGCAATTGAGACAGAACTGTGGAGTGCATTGATGTTTTTACATCTTGTTCGATGCTACCAGGCGCCAAGGATCATGGACGCCGCGAGCAGTCATCGACTTGCTCAGCAATGAGGCAGCGAAGCCGGGCCCTTTGGTAGCGCTCGCAGACAAGATTGTTGAATCTGCAGATAAGCTCGCCGTGCCCATTGAGATGCTGAAAGAGGCGAGGAATGCGTTGCAGCGAGCAGACAGCAGCAGCCTGAAGAACGCCGTGAATGGGCTCGAGGCAGCGACCACGGGTGTGCTGAAAGAAGCCAGTGCTCAGCGGATTATCCTCCAAAGACCAGCGGTGCAGCTGGCGGCTGCTTGTCAGAACTACCTCGACGCTTCTGATGCCATGACTGCAGTGCAGCGTGCCGCTACGGAGCGGGCACGCGCGAGAGGGAGCCCTGTCCACAACGCGCCGCCGCCGCCACCGCCGCCTGGTCCTGAACCTGGTCAGGTGAGAATGGATTCGGTGGATTATTAAAAAAAAATGAAGAAGAATGGATTCGGTGTCCCAGTTGCATTTTGCTCACCGTGCTTATCAAACCGTACTGTATGATTTCTGCAGGGAGACGACAGGAGGTCCGGTTGGCTGGGGTATGCCTTGTCTGGCTCGCTCAGTCTAGTGCCGTATCTGATGTACGCCAATGCAAAGCCGCCAAAGCCTCTCGAAACCAACGATAGACTGACGACAAGTTTTGCGCTCTCTGTATGGTGGTCAGTGGTGGCATCCGGCGCGGTGTGCAGCTCGTATGCGCGATCCCGGATAGAGGTGTGCTACGCCCAGTTTGCAGCTCGGATTGGGATGTATGGTATGGTCTCTGACGCTCTATCTTTAATACTAAATCCGTTTTAAATTATAGTTCGTTTGACTTTTTCAACCCCAACTTTGACTACTCGTCTTATTCAAAATTTTGTGTAAAATATCACTTCTTTTGTTGTGGATTGCTTTATTAACAAATACTCTTTAACAATTACTTAAATTTGACTAGTTTTGTGCAAACTTTTGAATAAGACAATTGGTCAAACTTAGGGTAAAAAACTCAAACGAACTACAATTTGAAACGGAGGGAGTAATTCTTAGGAATGTGTAATCCGTGAATGTTTAAATGTGCTTTTTAAGAAAGAGAATAATCAAACCGTATAAGTGTCTTATAATCTACTTAGTACAATCTAAAAGCAAACTTACATGCTAATGTACCTTAAAACCGTCACTTTTTTAAACTATATAAAATCACTCAGTATTGGCTGCTATTAATTAGCGACAACACTATACTACCGGCCTTATTATGAGTCTGGCATATCTTGTATTTTGATGCTCTCACATGCTTTTCCATTCCCAATGTAGGTATTAACATATTCGCCATATATACTTTTTACGGATACTACCCATGGTTGAAAAGGAAGACGTTTTGGAAAAGGTTTGGGTCAAACATTGGGAACGTAAATCATTAATAACTTTTAAGTCGTTGAGTTTAGAAATGTGAAAATCATATCAATAGATTTGTCTTGAAAAATATTTTTATAAAAGTATACATATATAATTTATTAATAAATATTTTTATAGAAAAAGAGAAGTCAAAATCGCGTTTTGGAGACGTGTCGCCGTCCTAAACGCCTTCTTTTTCAACTATGGAGGGAGTATTGGGTTCTGAGAATACTGATGCCCGTTGCACCTGTCTTTGGTTCGCCACCGGTCTACACTTTCTATTCCTTGCACTGGTATGTTTTGTAACACTACACTACCATATACTGATATACATGCATGATGCCTGTACCAGTTTTTCACTTCACAATCATAATGATCGGTATACTTTCAATGTAGGCCTGTTGGTGGCGGGACCCCTGATTCAACAAGCCTATACTAGATGGAACGAGGGCGGGACCCCTGATTCAACGAGCCTATACTAGATGGAAGGAGACCCAGGCTCAACTTGGTATTAGGTGTATAGTAGTTGGCATGGATTGGTGAAGATGTTGCAAACCTTTGGATGATACTTCTCTAAATCGAAATCCTTTTTCTCCTGTTAACGTCAAGCTCACAGAGTGCCAGATTGCCATAACGGAACAACCTTTGGATGATACTTCTCTAAATCGAAATCTTTCAATATTTTCTAAAGTATATGTATCTTTCGATGGTACGATCTAATTTTCCCCTAATAATCCTAAAGTCCCTGGCGGTCATCATCTACTTACCCCCACTCGCTCACTAATGGCCTCACCACCCGCCGGCTCCCTGTGTCGCGCGTCTGTGAAACCGCCGCTCGCCACCACGCCGCCTCCCCCACGGCCCACCCCTTCCGCCCGCACGCCAGCGCGTTCCTTCGCCCGTCCGTAGTCGCCGCCGGTTCACTTCGCCCTCGGCGAATCACGGCCCAAACCGCCATGGCGCGAAGCCGATCCGCTGGCCGCAGATCGACACCGCGACGCCGAATCGTCGACGTGCGGCCATGTCCGCCGGGGACAGCGCGGCAATCGAGGGCTTCGAGCCGCGGCGTCCCGGCCGCCGGCCGGCAATCAGCGGTGGGCGTCGTGCGGCGACGCAGCGTACCGCCGCCTCCCTTCCGTCTTTCCCCCGCCGTCTCTTTCTCGGTGTGTTCTCGTCATCTCGCTCAGAACGACCGCCGATGCAACCGCCAATCCTTCTCATCACGCGGGTGGGGGCAATGGCTCGATCCGCGCTGTGGAGCCACAACGGCGGCGGCCGACGACACCTTTAGCACGCGGGCCCGTGGCGCTGAATCTCGAGACTTTTTACCTATGTGCCCTTAAAAAGATGGGTTGGATCTATACGCCCTCCGGTTCATGCTTACCTCGCGCGCCTAACTTCACTTCACGTTATCCTCCATACCCTTCCGTGCATCATCCGTTTGCTTTCCTCCGTTAGGGCGGACTGACGAGTGGGGCCATCTAGTGAAAAAAGACCGGCTTGCCCTTTCTTTCTTTCTTCCCGTGACTGAGCGCGACCGACCGAGACTGAGCGCATCCTCTCTCCCGTCCCCGTCCTCGCGAAACCCTAGCTTCTGGTGCCGGCGGCGGCGGCGCAGCGGGCAGCGGGCGGGCGCGGAGCAGGCGGCGCATCTGGCGGGCGCGGCAGCGGGCGTGCGCGGCAGCAGGCTCGGCCGGCGTGCGCGCGGCACCTCTGGCTGGGGCGGCGGGCGCGCGGCGCATCCCGCTGGGGTGGCAGCAGGCGGCGCCTCCGGCTGGGTTGCGAGGCAGCGGCGCATCAGGCTAGGCGATTGGGACCTAATAGATGTTATTTCTGCGCTCTTAAATCATCCAGGTGGGAAAATAGTCAAATGAACTTATTTCCTCTGTCCTAGAAAGAATGCAGTTCTAATTTTCTTTCGGTTCATCTCAAATTAGAAAAGTTGGCGGAGCTGCTGGAGAGGATAGAGTCCAAGCTGTGTGCTCAGAGAAAAATGGATGGCTGATTTGTGGAATATATGATGGGTTTAATGGGAGAGATGCTGCAGATTTTCTTGCAGTAACTTTATATGATAACATTGTATATTACTTGTACCTGCTGGAGAATCGGATAAAGCAACAAAATGGTTTATACAATTCATCTGAAAGCTCTCAGTGGTCTTAAAAGCGAGTTAACACTAGCCATGAGAAATTCAGAAAATGAAGACATAAAATTTTCTGAAACATTTCGGGCTGGTGTGCTGAATTGCCTTTCTACTGCTGTTGAGCAAGCTGAGAATGACTTTTTATGCATGGTTGAACAAGAGATGGATGATAGACCAGATTTAGTTTCAGTAGGGTCTTGTGTTCTGGTAGTTCTTCATAGAACAGATCTGTGCATCTTGAATATTGGGGACAGTAGAGCTGTGCTTGCTTCCATGCCATATTTAGAAAATGGTGCTTTGAAGGCTACCCAGCTAACAGAGACCCACTCGCTTGAAAATCCTTTGGAGTACCAAAGACTATTAGCTGATCATCCCGACGATTCTTCAGTTGTCAGGGGTAACAAAATAAAAGGAAAGCTGAAGGTTACTCGTGATAGTTTGATGAATGATGAGAAATGCTACTTTAATTAGGTTGTGTGATGAAAACTTCTCTGTTATGTGATATGTGCTGTCAAGACATGTACTGTGATGTTTCAAGAAAATTGTCATTTTCTCTGTTATGTGATATCTTATCTATATCAATGTTGAAAAAAAAAAATATTTCATTCATACGTACAACCATCCATACTATCCAGCCATTTGTACAGGAAAAAAAAAAAAAACCATGTCCAGCCATCCAATCGGCAGCCCATAACATTTTGAGGCTGAGGGTATTTTTGTCTTTGTAACTAGAGTTAACATCCGTTAGCTCCATTCCTTCACGAAGGGCATCCAGGACACAAAGAAAATGGAGTTGGGCACACAGGTAAAGTTGAACTTCGAGGGCATAGAGATCCAACCCAACTTTTGTAAGGGCATACAGTATGGTCGCCAAGCGTGCTCATGGGAACCCTCAAACTTTTGGTGTTTACATTTGTTATCAGTCTCCTGATTGGGGATGGGAGATGGGGAATAGCATGGCATTGCGGAGTTAGGAATCTGGATCCTTGCCTTCTCCCAAGACGTGGTCCTAATTCTTCTAGGAAGTTTCTACTGCAGGTGAGATTACCAACCGCTGCTGTAGTACATGCACTTTCTATTGTTATATGTAATTGTGCGTGCCTGTCTGAACACACTTCAACCAGGTATTCCTAGAGTTAAACAAGGCTTGCTTGGGTTTACATATTGTTTACTGTAGTTTCAGTATACCACGGTTGCATGGCTTGCCCTGGAAAAAAAATACTTTAAGAAATCAAATGTTCATCCTAAGCTGACATGAATGATATCATGATGTGCTAAACTATATGATAGAAACTTGTGGAAGTTAATGTATCTTTCATACTTTCACTAGACACTGCTACACTAGATCCAATTTCCCTTCTGCAATTGAGTGTAAAGGAATAGATAATAGGAGTCTAGGACCATTTACATTTGTGCAGACTGCAGAGCTCTATCTCTGGCACAAGGAACTAAGCTGCCCTTTTCTTTTGCTTGATACCAGATTGATGAGGTAATTGGCCAAACTCAAAGCACAAATGTATCCCTTTCCAATCAGACGGTCTTGTATGGGGATATTCAATGAATATCAAGCAGTTGGGTGAAAAGTTTCAGATAATTAGAGGTCTTCTTGTTAATATTTTGATCCCTTCTTTTAACGCTGCAACACTGGTTTTTTTTAACGCTATGATGCAATTGTATTAACCGCTGATGTCTAATATTAAATTTCCCATGGACTCCTTGGCCTGTGTTACTACATCCATATAATTATGATGCCTATCTATCCTTGCAGGCGCCATTAAGCGGAAGAAATCAAAGGACACTAAAATTATTCCAGCAGCGGCCTGCACCATCTTTTGTTTACATGCTTTCAAAATGATGGGATCTCACCTGAAAGAAACTTCCTAGTTATCCCTTCTTGCATACTTCTACTGCAGGTCTGCATTTCAGCTCAGCCCCCTAATTCTTGGTATAGTTTGATACTGGGACTTGGGATAAGTTTATGATAATACAATGATGAAATACTGTGTGAAACTATAATATACTTTATGCACAGTTTATTTGTTTCTTCTTCCCTTAGTTTAAATCCATTTTTGTTAGGTGCAAAATTTTTTTTCTACTAAATTTGCAGAATCATTCAGGTTATACATAGTTGTAATTTTGAGACCTGAAATCCTCTTGTGGGAGTTGATGATAAGGTTATCACAGTGGTTTTCCTCGAAGGTGACATTGAATTTACAGCCACCCAAGAGCGCTGCAGTATGGTCCAGCATTGGCCTGTCCACGTTGGCGAGCCTTGGACGATGTCGACATTTGGAATGCGCGGGTGCCGCAGCCAGTGGATGCAACGTTGTGGCCCTTCGTCCTGCTGACTGTTCTATGGCGATTATGGGACGCCAGAAATGGTGAGATCTTCAGGCGATTGGCGTATGTACTTACTCTCTTGTAACGCCCTCGTTAAAACTCGTGTTTTTGTCATTTAATTATAAATGAAATTGGTGGGGAAGTTCTCCCCGTTTGCGTTCAAAAAAAAAAAAAAAAAAAAATTACAGCCACCGTGTTTGATGTTGGGACAGCTAAAAACAGTCAGCTTGTTCTGCTTCCAACAGAAGTATGATGCATATATTCTTTTAGCCATATTGTGATAATTTGTTTGCCTGGACACTCCATCCAGTATACTATGAGGCTGTGACGCTGTTGATTTATAAACAAGTTAAGTAATCATTGGGTCAAATATATGCCCTGTTCTTGAGGTTAATATGGGCCCTGCAGGAAGCAACTGGACAGAAAGAAGCCCAGGGAGCCTCTGGAGCCCTTCACTAATTTGTGCCTTGTTCTCTCTGAATTCACAATTGTTTTTTTTTTTAGGAAGGAATTCACAATTGTTAACATAGTACATAAGCACATGCATGAAGTTTAGATCTTTGCCTGTGTTAGAATGTATTTACTAAAGTACATTCCTGGCATTTTGTCTATAGGATGATGACCGGCGGGCATCACCTACGTCGATGAAAAGGCACTGCTTGCGGCCTGCTGTGCGATGTGCATGCATTGGCGGGCAGCCGTGCAACCTTGGAGCAAGGTAAGAGCAGTTTCTTGATTGCCGCTTGCCTGCTTATTCATCTGTTTGATTATTTTTTATGCCTCAATACTTTGAGTCTGGAAAGTAGTAGCGTAGGGCCCTTCGTTCAATTCACCACTTAATCTGTTTGGTTGGGCTAAGGGCAGCAGTTGCACTTGTGTAATTATGGTTGTGAATTTGCCTGCTTATCTGAATGAACATCTTTGGAACTTCCGGAGCTTAGTAACATCTCCTTGTCCTATCCTTGGACATGTGATTGCAGTTTTTTAAGGAGGATTACTGTTGTTAACTGATTTTTTTTCTAGTGCCATTCACTGCTTTAATGCTTGGAGCAAGTACTTATGATGGATTTTCTATACTGTATCTTAGTGTTGCAGGAAATGAGAGAAGGTTGTGAAGTGAGGCAAGCTGAACTTTTTTATTGATAAAAAATGACACTCCATGAACTATCCACAGCTTCATGATGTTTTGCCATATGCGTGCCTTATTTTGGTGTGGGGTTCTAGATGGAGGTCAAGGAGACGTTGGACGAGGGATACGACACTGCCTCATAATATGCCCACGCTGCGCGCCGCCAGTAAGCTGCAGCAGAGTTATTCATTAGTGACGTAGATGACAATGTGCATGTTGCTTGAGATTGTGGGGTTCTGGGTATTCTTCGACTGAACATTCTTGCTATTTCCTATAGTTGTGACAGAAGAATTTGAACCGATGAATGATAAAGATAGGGTATATATCCAGCTCCCATCACGCCGAGAGCTAAGACGGTACGGCATATCATCATTCTAGCACATCATCCCTTGGACACAGCTTCATCACGGTCGGCTAGATAGGGTATATATCCAGCTCCCATCACGCCGAGAGCTAAGACGGTACGGCATATCATCATTCTAGGATCTTGCAATGTAGGATCATCATGGTAAACGAACCGCGACACAAACAAAGAAACCAGCATCCGGATGCCCATGATAGTCGAGCAAATCTGCATAACACACGATATAAAGGTATAATATAAACACATATGGATCCAGAAAACAAATAAACTGATTCAAGTACTATTGAGAGAATGAGGAGATGTAAGGAGTATACAGAGAAGCAAGGAGATAAGCTTTTGGTACCATCATGGCGATTTTGAAGAATCTCCAGACGGCAGTCTCGCACCTCCCCGGACCTCTGGTTGTGGTAAGGCGTACCCTCCTTCCTCCAACAACCTGTGGTACGCGTCGACTCGGGCTCTGGCTTCGGCGTGGACGGCGGCCGTGCGGCGGGCGTTTATTCGCACAAAGATGGGGATGAAGGCGGCCATTGAGGACGTGCTGTGTGGCCGGCCGGGATAGGACCCTGTGATGTGAGCCGGAGGATGGATTTGCTTTGCTTATTAGAAGAGAACATCGTGTCCATATATAATATACTAGGAGAACTCCGCGCGTTGCCATGCCATTTACGACGAAGAAATGTATCTCAATGAGCTCTACAATTACAAATAAGTTCTATATGAGAGAATAGTAAGTTGTTAAAGAAATTGAAACAACATGCTATGTGTACATAAATAATAAATTCAAAGTATAAAATGGGTTCTAAAACATAAATGAATTGTCACCTAGCTGTCGTTTACTCACTGGACTCGAGCTCATCGCTCATCAGAAAACTTTTTAAAAAACATACCGATGGCTAGACGGACTTGAAGAGTTAAATTAAGAAAAAAAAAAAAAAAAAAAAAAAAAAAAAAGAATAGGCTGCATCCACCCCTCGTTGTTGCTGCGGGAATTAAAAACGATGCAATGATCATAAGAGAAAATTTCATGATATCATCTCGCATCGATGTTTTTTATTATAGAAAGGTGAAATACCGTGTATTCGAGATAGACAACTATATTTTAAGACCAAAGTGCCAAGTTGTTTGAACTAAAGTATCTGAATCGAGTATAACGAAAAACTTATTAAGCTTGCACAATGTATCTTGCGGTAATTTAAAAAAAGGACTCGCAATTATTTATTTGAGTGAGTCCTTGGCAGCTGACATAATTCCTCCCCTGCTTCGTCCTTCATGGTTGATGCTGAGAACAACCTGCAATGGTTAACTATATTAATAGCGAGCATAGTATAGATTTCAAATATTATTATTGATTGATTATTTGGAAGCTTTGCTGATTCCAATAACTTTTAAAATACCTCTCAATTTGTCTTTTTGTTGTTTTCCTATATTCTATAAGAACTCCCTTAGTGTATTAAAGGAATCAAGTAAAGAACAATATGACACCTCTTGATAGCTTCATGGCGTTACACTTTACATAAGAAAATTATATAGGATTTACATATAAGAAGAAAACATCATATAGGAAAATTAATAGTACCATCAAAGAACACTATGGTGCTTTGTCATCATAAGCACATTTCAAGACTGCGTTGTTTGGAAGAATCTGCATGACAATGAAAAACAAAAACATGTCACGTCTGTCAGTAAATTGTTGTTTCAGTCTTTCAGATAGCACGTGAACCTTGATGAAATGACATATGTCTTCATATCAGTGAGCCTCTGAATGTTTCAGAACTTCGAGTGCACTTGATCTGATGACAAGACCTGACATCGATGTCGCACGCCATCTGTAAATGCAAAATCTGGGAATATATATGTAAATGTAAACGATATGCCATCTGGGAAGCAACTACCATTAGTCATTGCTGTCAGATCCGAACAGCCATGTATAATTGACGAATTGCAATGGAACCGATTTCCTGCAAGACTGAGAAACAAAGTAACAGTTATCTTCAGTGAAATGTCAAAACTATCAGAAAAGAATGTGCATGCTCAATCACAGCTTAAGCAATGTAATAAGATAACTTCAGTCAGAACGGTGGGGAGCAAATAATCATTCATTGCAACTGACAGGATTATGGATGAGAAAAATAGAGTAAAATAGTACTCCATCCATTTCAAAAGTACATGGCCTATAGAATTTGTAATCTTACTTTGATATATAAGGCACACATGCAAATTATGCTCCCTTATTTATTCTCATCCCCTCTTTCAACATTTTCTACTAAACAACCCACAGATTATTCCATACATTATTTCCCAGAAATTAACATCTTGGATATCATGGTCATCTCCTTGTGTCCTCTGTGTTAATGGTATCCTTAATCTAGGTGCTTGATCAAAATATGCTTAGAAATGGAGTGAGAGAAATAAGAGCTTATACATACACCCACAGTTTACCTGTAATCATGTGCAGGAATTTTGGAACTGTGCAATTGAGGAAAAAATCAGATGCCAACTATTTCGAATTTGGAGATAGGAAGGATCATCATCAACAGTAAAGAAAGTGTATATACAGAATAAAAAGAGACTCTGCACGTTGACCAACCATTGCCTGTTTTACAGTTTTCTTTCTTTCATTCATTGGACAATAACATCCATTTGCATTTGCATTACTGAGTTTAGTGGTAGATCTGTGAACACAATGGGGGCAGTCCAATAAGTTTGAGCCAATTATTATATAGATAAATCTGTCTAGACAAACCGAACCTGCGATTCGATTGATGGATGGAGCCGGAGAAAGAAACAGACGTGCGCAGGGAACCTCACTCACCTGCAACGTTGGACGGTGCTGCAGGTGAACTCCTGGAGGTGGATGATGGAGCCGTTCTTGATGAAGCTGTCCCTGGCGAGCGGGTTCGATGAGGTGGGGGAGCATAGACTGCACCGTGTGGACGCCGTCGGACAGCTCCATCCGGAAGCGCTCGTTGTTGGGGTTGACCATCTTCATCTGAGAGGACATAGATTGAGAGAAGAAAAAGGGTCGGGCAAGGGATCGGGAATACTACTCACCATGGTTCCGCAGGGTCCACCACGCCAGAGCGGGATCTTGGTGGTGTGACACTCAGTGCAGGCCTTGGTCTCGCCGGACGCCGGCGGGCGCTCGTCCGATCCATCGTCCCGCTCCCATGCTGCAGCGTCGGCAGAACAACATTGAAACAGACAGGGCTACCCAACAGACACGGAAACACACCAACCCGGCATCCAGAACACAGATCGAGCGCGGATTCGGAGCTCACCTTCTCAATGGAGGAGTCCATCTCCGACGAAAGGACCGGCAGATCTAGCACCGTGGAACCACTCCCTTCCTCGTCAGTCTCCAGCCTCGCGAAATCCCCTGGGGTCGGCCCTCCGGCACCCGTAGCCACTACCCCTGCGCGGATTGGGAGGTCGATCCGTGGCGGACGACACCCTGTTGCGCGGTTCTGGCCACTGGACGTCGCGGCGGCGGCGGCGCTCGAGGACACGGCCGAAGTGGGGATCCAGGCGGACGACCGGCAAGGCGCGTGTGAGGGCCGCAATGGAGAGGGTGGGGGCGGGGATGGTCCGGAGGTATCGCGTGATGACGGTCGAGCTCTAGGTGGTGGGCGCGCAACGCCTGTCGATTGGTGGAGGCGGACGGCTGGAAAGGGGAAGGACGTCCATGATGACGGGCCATGGTGGGCGCTCGACGTCGCTCGAGATTCAGGCGGAGGAGGGTGGGGAACAAAATCGGCGCTGGAGTATGGGGAGAGCTGAGGACCTTTCGTTTGCTTGTGAGTGCGTTTATTACGATGGAGGGAGGCGGAGAGTCAGGCACGACGGGAGGACGGGCGAACGGGTGGGTGGAGCTGCATGATGGGGCTGCCTACGTGGACGCCCCGCATGTGGAGAGAACTCCCCTAAGGGCATGTACAACCCGTCGGTAGCTGCCGTCTGTATACCGGTGATTTTGCAATAAGCCCCCTGCGTTCGGCCACAGACGGCTCCGTCGTCGCCTCCCGAATCGACGAGCACGTCCCGTTCCCCGAGGCTGAGAAGACGCCCACCGCCGGGTTGTAGAGGGGCGTCGTCTCGAATCGCCGGTGTCTGTGGATCCTTCGCGCCCGAGCCCGCGCCTTCCCCCGCGCGAAATCCTTCACGCCCGCCGCCCCTCCCGCCAAAAGCTCGCGCGCAGGCAGCTCCTCTGGCCAGATCCGGCCGGGGGAAGAGGATATCCGGCAACGGCCACCCCGGATACGAGCGCCGCCGGCTGCCGTCGACCTCGCCGCCGGCGGCCGTGAGGTGGAGCAGCGAGGGGCAGCTCGCAGACGAGGAGGCTAGCGGGGAGGAGAAGGAGTCCGCCGGGGAGGAGGACGCCGCCGCTGGACAGGAGGCCGTCGCGAGCTCGGCATCGCCGCCTCCCTGATCCGCTGAGTGGCCGCCGCAGCTTTGCCTAAACCGCTGCACACGCGCGCCCTCCTCCACGAGCATCCCCGCCGGCCGCCCAGCTCACCCATGACGCCGGGTGCAGCGCGCTATCCCGCCTGCCACCGTGCTCGCGCGACCCATTATCTTGCTACATCTCTGATTCCTGTGCTATCTGAATGTTCTGAATGTTTAGCTATGCGTGCGTGTGTGTGTTCGTTTACTGCATGCGTGTGTGTGTTCGTTTACTGTGTGCGTGTGTGAACTGAATGTTCTGAGTGATATTCTTTGCAATTTTAACAAACTAGATGTGAGCAGTATTTTTCTTATTAGAATGAGAACGTGCACAGAGTGGTTTTATGAGAGTTCCTTTTATTTTTACTGCATCATGTAATGGCTCTGTTGTATCATGTATGTGAACTGGTGGCATGTGAACTGAATATCAAGTCCAAGAGCAGATCTTTGCTACTATCTGAATGCTTATCCTGTGCATTTTTAGCTGCACATTTGGCTATGCAAACTACATGTGCAAACTGAATTTGGCAAACTGATGGTTTGTGCACACTGAATGTGTGTGTAAACTGAAACTAAATTTTAGCAAAATGAATGGTTGTTCAAACTGAATGTCTGTGCGAACTGAAAGCTAAATTTTTGCAAACTGATTGTAAACTAAATTTTAGCCACACAATTGTATACACAATTACATTTGTAATTGATCTTAACATACATGCACAACATTAAATAGCTTACAGACGGACCCCTGTCTGTGGGTTGTATGAGTTGTCTTTATATCTGACTGCATGATAAATTCGAGGTTCTACAGACGACGAGCCGTCTGTGGGTTGTACATGCCCT
Organism: Hyparrhenia diplandra; assembly: GCA_015847255.1. Lineage (NCBI taxonomy): Eukaryota > Viridiplantae > Streptophyta > Magnoliopsida > Poales > Poaceae > Hyparrhenia > Hyparrhenia diplandra. The sequence continues at coordinate 24,415 of JADLZK010008990.1, read as the reverse complement.
AAGTGGGGGGTTTCCGTATAGAAGGTTTAGATATCTCCATCGCTTGGCCGTGGCGTGTCGTGTCGTAACCGGTTACGATTAGAGGCGTTGCTGTCGATTCGTTTCGGCTGATCATATCAAGGCCGGAAAGCCCTGGAGTCCGACCGGCGCGAGGTTGAAGAAGTCTGGCTGGCCGCTTGGTGACCTGATGCGTGTGCGTATCACCGTATGGCTATTGGGCTTTTTTTTTTTTTTTTTTGGGGGAGCCACTGGTGGGCCTTCTAGGCTTCTTCCGTCTGGCTGGGCCAAGCCCAATAGAACTTAGCCTTATTATATAGGAAAAAGTCTAATTCTAGTCCTCAACTTTTGCGAAAGTTCGATTTTAGTCCCCTCAACTCCAAAACCGACAAAACGGGTCCCTCAACTTTTAAAACCGTGCAGATTTCATCCCTCGGTGGGTTTTGGACGGTGGTTTCGCTCTGATAACTCCGGTTTTGCTACAGTGGCCGTGGTTTCGTTTTTTTTTTCTTATTTATTTTAATTTGAATCTTTCAAAATCATAGTAAATCACGTAAAATTCATAAAATAGAAAATCCAATTTTGTTGGACTCCACATGAGTAGAGCTACGCAATGAATATATAATATGGTATACTTTAGTACAAAGTTTTTGCTAGAAGGTTTTGCCTTTTTCTTTTTATTTATTTCAATCAATCTTTAAAAAATCATAGTAAATTACAGAAAAATTATAAAATAAAAAATTCAATTTTGTTGGACTCCACATGAGGCGCGCAACACAAAGTACATAGTTACTGTGGCTCTTTAGCTAGGTTAGGTTAGCTAGGTTTCTTTGTCTTGATGTCTGGCGTCGCACGTCACGCCGAAGCCGTGAACCCGATCGATGGATCCCGGCCAATAAATTAAATAGTACACCTATATATCTTTATTGTATAAAGATGTTCATGTGGAGTCTAGCAAAATTGGTTTTTCAATTTTATGATTTTTTATAATTTATTATGATTTTTTAAATATTGAGATGAAATAAATAAAAAGAAAAAAGGCAAAACCTTCATAGCAAAATTTTATATTAAAGTATACCATATTATATATTTATTGTGTAGCTCTACTTATGTGGAGTCCAACAAAATTAGATTTTCTATTTTATGAATTTTCTATGATTTACTATGATTTTTGAAAGATTTAAATTTAAATAAATAAGAAAAGGGAAAAACCAAACCACCTTCACTGTAGCAAAAACCGAGTTAGTTGTGTTTAAAACCACCGGCCCAAACCCGCCGAGGGACGAAATCTGCACGGTTTGAAAAGTTGAGGGACCCGCTTTTGTCCTGTTTTAGAGTTGAGGACCAAAATCGGACTTTCGCAAAAAGTTAGGGGACCGAAAGTGGACTTTTTCCTATTATATAAGAGGAAAAAGTCTACTTTTGGTCTCTCAACTTTTACGAAAGTTCGATTTTGGTCCCTCAACTCCAAAACCGACAAAACGAGTCCAACAAAATTAAATTTTCCATTTTATGAATTTTTGTGATTTACTATGATTTTTCAAATTTTCAGCCAAAATAAATAAGAAAAGAGAAAAAAAAATGAACCACTATTACCGTAGCAAAAAACCGAGTTATTGTAGCGAAACCACCGCTCAAACCCGCCTAGGGATGAAATCTGCACGGTTTGAAAAGTTGTGGGACCCGCTTTTATTCGGTTTTGGAGTTGAGAGACCAAAATTGAACTTTTCGCAAAAGTTGGGGGACCGAAGTAGACTTTTTCCTTACTAGAAACCAGTGCGGCGTTGGCGCGCATCTTCCTAGAGTGAGACCATTAGAGTGGAGGATTATGTTTCTCCGCTTCCTAAAAGGATCAAAGGATTGTATATATGTTGTTTTGTTTATTCACTCAAAATGATGCGAAATGTAAGAGGTGCCGTAAAGATAGACTATTACTTCAAGGATATTAATTTACAATGAAATCTTTAGATATTTTGAGAGTAAGATATACATAAAGAGAAAGATAACCAAAAAGCTGTTTATGTGAAGGAATGTAGATGGATGAACATATTACTTCATAATGATCTCTCCATGACTCTAAATATTCAGCTCAATGGTAATCCGCTGCTGAGAATAATTTATAGTTTTGATGTAATTTGCATGGTTTTAAAAATTGAGGGACGTGTTTTATCTAGTTTTGGAGTTTAGGGACCAAAAGCAGACTTACGCAAAAAAATTGTGGGACCAAAAGTGCACTCTTTTATTTTATTTTATTTTTATTTTATTCTCTTTTCTTTCCTCCTTTGATGAAAAAACTATTCTGTTCTTCTACAACCACGGCGATATTTTATATGAAATTGGCATCACGGATATCAAAAATTGAAATGTTGGCTTCACGGATATTAAAACCTTCATAGCAGAAATTGCTCAATCTTCCCGTCAATTTCATTTGAGTATTAGAAATGTAATTGCTACAAATGAAATGTTGGCATGCATGCACGTGTACATCAGATTGATAATGTATTTGTTCAAACGTCTTGAGTACATCAGATTGATAATGTATTTGTTCAAACGTCTTGAGCGGTAGAAAGGTGTGATCATACATCATTCAATTATGTACACACAGCTAATTTAAATTTAGGTGTATAGCAATAACACATCACACTGAGCCGCTTTCCAGAATGGTTGTAAGTTTCATACAATTGGAAGAAATGAATGTCCACTAATAAGACAGTAGGCATCAAATTATTCAGTGGTATGGTTTCTATATGATAAAGTCAAAAGTAGTATACTTAACAAATCTGCAGAGAAACTTCTTTTCATTCTTTTGCTAAACAATTCATTACTGGTTTAGGACAATTCAAGAAAGTGAAGAATTGAAGATACAGTACACCCTGCAGCAATTAGCCTGCCTAAATCGCTGTACGCACCCGTGCAGTGGCACATGATTGAAGCACATCATCCCTTGGACACAGCTTCATCTTCATCACGGTCGGCTAGATATGGTATATATATCCAGCTCCCATCACGCCGAGAGCTAAGACGACACTGCATATCATTATTCTAGGATATTGCAATGTAGGATCTTGGTAAACGAACCGCGACACAAACGATTTAACCAGCATCCTGATGCCCATGATAGTAGAAAAAAACTGCATATATAACACACGATACAAAGGTACAGTATGTATGAACACATATGGATCCAGAAAACAAAAAAAGTACTATTGAGAGAATGAGAGATGTAAGGAGTATGCAGAGAAGCAAGGAGACAAGCTTTTGTACCATCATGGCGATTTTCACGAATCTCCCGACGGCGGTCTCGCACCTCCCCCGGACCCTTGGTTGTGGTGAGGGCGTACCCTCCTTCCTCCAACAACCTGTGGTAAGCGTCGGCTTGGGCGTGCTCGGCGGCGACGCGGGCGGGCGTTCATGTGCACGAAGATGGGGATGAAGTTGGCCATTGAGGGGGTCATTACGGAAACAAAGCCGCCGCCTAGGGTTGCTCGTGGAAAAAGAAAGCGCGGCGACACCGCCGCCGTCGGTGCGGCCCCTCCCTCCCTCCCCTCCCGCCTCGCGCCGGTGGTGACGAGGAGCGGGGGTCCGTCTCTTCAACAACCTGGTCTTCGTAGGGTCTTGGTCGAAAGTACTAGGTCTAGGGTTTGTTCGCCCGATGTTCGGGCGGTGGAGTTAGGTTTTACCGAGGAGCGTGGCTCCTCCGCGGTTTGCTTTTTCCCGGCGACGCCGGGCGATGCGGAAGGCGGCGCCGACGCAGCGAATAAATTCTCACACGCTTCTTCCGTTCTCCGATGGCGATCTTCTCCGACGTCAACGAAGAGGCCGGGAGACCGTCCGAGAGTCGAGGGCGGCACATCGCCGTCTTCTTCGGTGATGATGTTGTTGACCCTGTTAATCTCAAGGAAGATGTTATTTGGTGAAAATCGAGCTTTGCTCGGGTTGCTTCGGCGGTGGAATCGAAGGATGCGTCGTGGAGTGCGGGAGTTGGCCGATGCGCCTGGGAGGCGTGTACTTCGGTGATTCGCCTAGAAGTAAGCCCTCCTCTCATGCCTCCACCTTGTGGAGTTTGGCTCGTGCCCGACGACGATTGGAAAGCGGCCGACGGGCGGTGACAAACGGATCTCCTCGGCTACGAGGAAGATGAACAGGAGTTTTGTACTTCTCTGCAATTTTCCTTTTCGGATCCCATTTGTAATAGGGCCGTGTAATGCGTTGAGATCAATACATGTTCCTTCTCAAAAAAAAAAAAAAAAAAAAAAAAGTTGGCCATTGAGGGCAAGCTGGGTGGCCGGCCGGATCGGACCCTGTGCTGTGAGCTGGAGGAAATATATACGATCGACGAGTCTTCGCGGGATTTGCTTGCTTATTAGAACAGAGCATCGTGTCCGTCACCGCTTGGGCGTGGCGTGGCGTACCCGGTTACGATTAAAGGCGTTGGTGCCGATTTATTTTCCGTTAATCAGATCATATCGACGTGACACGCAGGGCGAGCACACCAGAACGACGGCGGAGTCCGACCGGACGACGGCGCGTTCGCTGAGGGCTTCTGGTTTCGGCCGCGGGTATGTGAAGGAATTAGCGTATGGGTATTGGGCCGGCCTTCTAGGCTTCTTCCGTCTGGCTGGGCCAAGCCCATAAGGTATTATTAGGGAAAGAGCACAGGCGCGGTCGGTAGTTGCGGCGTCGCGGCAGAGCGCTCTCCGGGGAGTGCTAGGGTCCGACCTCCCAAATAGGCGAGATGCGTCTGACCACCTATTTGGGCCTCACTCGCGCGGCCCATCTCCTCGCCTAGCTTCTTTGCGGCGCCCACGCCACCCTACCGCCGGTTCTACGTGCCCTAGCGGCTCTCGCGGTGGCCCCTTTGTTCCCCCCCCCCCAAGTGCTCCCATCGCCACCACCATGGCCACGGGGTGACGTCATGCCGGACCCACCATGGCGAAGCTCATTGTGGAGCCCGACACCCTTTACACTGCCAGGGCACCCTATGCCGCCCATCCTCCATTCCCACCACCTCTCCTGCCTACCTACCTCGTCTGCCCAAAAATCCATAGTCCATCGGAGGTGGGGAAGAAGGGGGTGCTCGCCGGAACCCTAGGTCACCGGCACGGTTGAAGGCGTGGCGAAGGTGGTAGGTTGCGGGGAGGGAGAGAAGTGCGCCTACCTGAGCCTTATGTTGTGCTGGGCCGAATCGGGCGCTGGAGGAGGATAAATAGTGGCGGGCGAGGAGGAGCAGGGGTGGTCGGACAACACTTACAATGTCTGCCTAGTCAGACAGGAAGATTTTTTTATCTCCCCCAACTCCAAGGCTTGGTCGTGTCGGTCCGCCGGCTCCCTCTCCTATTCTGTTGTTGCCTCCCGCCCTCCCATGAAATTGCGGCTCCTCCACATCTCCTGCCACCGGCTCTTCTCGCCGATGGGCGCGGGCAGCGCAATGAGCCAGCCGCCAAGGCTAGAGGCCGCTTGCCGTGGTGTCGTAGGCACCATGCACTGTGGTCTGTGCCTCTGTGCCGTGATCTTTGATGTTGTCAATTTTGATATTTGGTGAGTGGTCATGGTTGGCCAGGAAATTTAGATAGCTTCAGGTGTAATAAAATCAACGATGATTCTTTTGAAATTAGACATGTCTCTAAATTTCATAGTGTTTGATGTTTCACATCAGAATGTAAAAAGGTCTGGACTCATTCTAGTGTCATTAAGATCCCGTCCCCGGTGTGGCTTGTTTGATAATGGCAAATGCGAATCCCATTTGTGGGATGACATAAGAGTGAAGCTCACGATTGATAATGTCAGCATTGCCAGTTTCTCGCACCAAAGTTGCAGCACTATAACGCAAATGTAAACAGATTAGAGTTGCTAATGTTACCGCCACACGTACCATTTGACCTGATTTTGTTTCCATTTACGTTATTGAGAAACGAACTAAACAACACGTAAGAGGCTGTACAGGAAAGTTGTATTTATGATGAAAAGCGCGCAAAGGAGCGATTGGCGTGAGCTGCTGGTGCCTTTAGGTGTCCGCAACGGCGTAGAATTGCTAGCGAAATCGCTAGCTGATTAGGATCGGAAAGAGGTTCGGACTGACGTGGCCGCGTCTTCCCGAGAAAAAAGAAATCGCCTGACGACTTGTTCGTCGCTAGCGCTTAGCCTTTAAAGTGCTGCATGCTGTTATTTTATTTCTAACTGCCAATCCGATGCATGCGGTAGAGAATAAAGATACCATTTATTAATTTAAGCATGTGGGTCTACCATCACCAGCTCCACGTCACTGCCGATTTCGACAAAGACCATTAAGTGGCGCCCTTATGGGCAGTGAGGAGAATCTAAAGTGGGAGTTGTGCTTTTGCATATGCATCGGGAATTCGTAGATCCTCCAAACCTAAAGTCCATTCTTGATTCCTCAACTTTTGCAAAAGTCCATATTGAGTCCCTCAAATTCAAATCGACAAAACACATCCCTCAACTTTTGAAACCGTGGAGGTTACGTCTCTTGGCTGTTTTCTTCACAATGGTTTTACTACAACCACAGGTTTCCCACAATAACTGTGGATTTGTTTTTCCCCTTTTTTATTTATTTTGGCTCAATCACTGGAAAAATCATAGTAAACCACGTAAAAGTTTATAAAATGGAGAATACAATTTTGTTGCACTCCACTTGAGTAGATCTACATAGTGAACATATAATATGGAATGATTTAGTATAAAGTTTTTGCTACTAAGGTTTTGACTTTTTTATTTATTTTAGCTCAACCTTTGAGATCATAGTAAATTACAGAAAAATCATAAAATACAAAATCCAATTTTGTTGGACTCTACATAATAAATATATAATATGATATGCTTTAGTCTAACTAAAGCATATATCTAAAAAGCTGCAACAAAAAAATGGATTTTTATTTTATGAATTTTCTATGATTTTTCAAAGATTCAGATTAAAATTAAAAAAAAAAGGAAAAAAAGCAAAACCACGGTTACTGTAGCAAAACCATCAGACAAAAATAGTCGAGGGACGTAATCGCACGGTTTTAAAAATTGAGGAATGTATTTTGTTCGGTTTTGGAGTTTAGGGAACAAAAACAGAGTTTCATAAAAAAAGTTGTGGGACCAAAAGTGGACTCTTCTATTTTATTTTATTCTCTTTTCTTTCCTCGTCTGATGAAAGTAAAAAACTCCAAACTCATAATGATTCTGTTGTTCTACAACCATGCCGGTATTCAGTTCTAGGTGCCATGGCTAAGTACGGGCGGCGAAGCCTCGTGATCGCGTGGCCGGAGGTCAAGTCGGCTTCTTCTAGCACAGACGTAGGTGGGTAACCTTGTCCTAAATTTAGGGTGAGAGACTAAGGGCTAGATTATTCGTATATGGGGACTATACAGGAGTCCCAAAAACTGAGAGATTGGTTTTTAAATTTAGCGGATACTCCATATTTGTAGGCTCCTTTCTTGGTTGGAGCAAAGATTTTACCGGTTGTCGTAACAAAACATTAAAGTTTTTTTGTTAGGCAACAATTAAAGATTTAACTACCTTTTTTAGGGAAAAGAAGATTGGAAGTAAAATTTATATATATATGTCAGTAACGCATACAGCCTGTCAGTAGCTGATTTCATTGTCCAAAAAAAAAAAAATTCATTGCTGATTTAAGACAATTCATCAATGAAGTAAAGAATCGAAGATACACTACTGTGCAGCAATTTGCCTGCCTAAATCGCTATCTGTGCCTTGTCTATAACCTGTGCTTGCAGGCAGGCAAATGAAGCAGATAGGGTACATCCAGTCAATGCGAAGAAGACAGAGTATCTACAAATCGTTCAGCCTTGGGTTTAACATAGCACAGCTTCAGTTAACTACATCTCCTCACGATCGACTATAGCTGGTACTAGTGGTACATATCCAGTTCCCATCACGGCGAGAGCTATGAAGATAAAGGCCAACATCCTATAGGGATGATCTTGCAATGTAGGATCTTGGTACACGAACCGGGACACAAACGTAGAAACCAGCATCACGATGCCCATGACAGTCATGCAACTCTGCAGAACACACAATAAAGGTATGAACACATATGGATTAAACTGACATAAAAGGAGTTAAATGCAGAGGATCGAGCAAGGAGACAAGCTTTGGTACCATCGTGGCGATTTTCACGAATCTCCACGTGGCCTCGCTCACCCTCCGGACCTGTGGCTGTGGTGAGGTGTACTCCCCTTCCTCCAACCTGTTGTACCCGTCGGCGACGGTGACTGCGGCGGGGCGCAAAGAATGCGATGAAGACGGCCATTGAGGGCACGCTGGGTGGCCGGATCGGACCCTGAGCCGGAGGAAACACGATCGACGAATCTTTGCGGGATTTGCTTGCTTAGTAGAACATCGTGTCCGTATATTTTCGTCAAAAAACATCGTGTCCGTATATATCCATCTCCATCGCTTGGGCATGGCGTGCCGTGTCGTAACCGGTTGGGTATTGGGCCTTCTAGGCTTATCACCGATTGGGTATTGGGCCTTCTAGGCTTCTTCCGTCTGGCTGGGCCAAGCCCATACGGCGTTATAGGGAAAGAAGGTCGCAGTTGCGGCGCGTCAGCTCACTCTCCTGTTCTGTCGCCTCCCGCCCGCCCTCCATGAACTGCGGCTCCACCCCGTCGCCGGCCACCGGCTCTCCTGCGTACAGCCGGTGGGCAGCGGACAGGGCAAGGAGCCAGCCGGCCAAGGCCAGTGGCCGCTGATCCTTTCCCTATAACGCTGATATTGGTGTGGCCCAAATTTAGAATTTTCGATAGGTGGTGGTGCCACAACCAAACACTGCAAGGTCCTTGATCTAATAATTTGAGGAGCCTCGCAAGTTGCAAGCTTTATTTCCATCAAAATAAAGGACAACCAATAAACATAATATATCAAGTAAATATTTCTAGATTTAATTACAGTGCGAATATTTACCTTAAATGTTTCATCTTGAAAATTAGACATGTCACTAAATTTCATACTCTTTGATGTTTCACATCAGAATGTAAAAGTTTGGACTCATTCCAGTGTCATCAAGATCTGGAAAAAGTGCAAACTAGATGAATTAGAAGGATATCTGATGCACTAGAAACATTAGCTCATTAATATGGTGTCACAGTTGCCTTCCGAGGGGCAGCGGTGACAAGGCCGGCGGGCGCCCGGCGGTGGAGGCTGCCCTAGGGCAGGGGTTTCCTATTTTATTTCTATTTTATTCCCTAAATATCTAAAATTTTGTGAAGGTTATGGCTTAGTGACATCAATGATTAAAAATTCTGGATACATCAATGATTAAAAATTCTAGATCCGCCCTGTGTACACTTCGATTCAAATTCAAATAGTATGTGTATATACTTTCATCAAAGAGTATGCATATATACACTCCAGTTTAAAAGTATGTGTATATACACTTCACAATTTAGTACGTATGTGTGTTACTTCCATCCAAAAAGTATGAATGCATACTAATACACATAAAAGGTATGTGTACGCACTCTAAAAGTGTGTGTAGTGAAGTTTTTTTATTTTTTCTAGCCAGGGGTAAAATGGATATTTTATCTGCCACTTCACAATCGTTAACCCTGAATTCTAACGGAAGGCCAGATAAGCAATAAACTTTCATTTTGAGGCCAAATAGACAACTTGGAGAAAAAAAAAAACCCATATAAGCAAGATGAAGTTTTTTCGAGCCAAATACTGAGCAATTATCTCAAAAAATTAGATCAAAGTACATATGTATGATCGAGCGTCAGCGACCTTCGTGATATGTTGTGCAGCTTTTTGTGCCCCTTCATATTTCTCCTTGTGGCCAGGATGCCTAGTTGAGTTGGGCTTCAATTCAATATAGCAAACCATAGCGGCGATGGCATGCGTCGGACGACAAGTAGCGGCACACATGAATCATATGTAGACAATAGTTATGTCTCAAAATCTTCATCCAATTAGCATGCTCGTTTAGTCGGTTTCCTTTTCTCTCTTCCAATCTCTCCCTATATAGCTTGAAAAAACAAATTACTAATCAGAGTCGAACACATAAGCTATGCATCAGATTTTCATACGCTTTAATCTATTATTAGAATGCATGGTCGTATTTACTAAACTATTTAATAGCCTTTTGGATGATTATATAGTGACTTTTATTGAATAGGCTATGTTCTCACAATTGTGTGAATAAGAAGTCATCAACACTTTCATGGCTATTAGAAGGCATAGGCCTAACAACAAGTAACGGCATATTATTCTGGTGTGATGGTTCAATTTTATGTTAAGAAACCTATACTCTGTTGAGAAATAATTGATATGAGGGTGAATCTCGAAAGCAAAAAGGAGGAGGAAAATAGCACTACTCTAGAAGAAGAGTCCTGAGTATCCAATGAAAATATCTAGAGAGGGAAATCGAGGAGCCCGACTCCTTCTATAAATACAAAGCTAGTTCCCCGCTATAAAAGCATTTAGTGAAAAAAAAACAATAGAAAGAATATACAATTCCCATTTCTTCTACTTTCTACCACGTGCTTCTAAATATACTTGTCTATTTTATAAGCTTTGTTTACATTTTTCTCTTTAATTGTGTTTTGTAATACATATACTTGTATACCATATGTTAAATTTGTAGCGGTTAATAAAATTTTAGACAATGGACCACTGTAGCTACAAATTCTAGCTATGTCACCGATTGGGAATTGAGGATTGGGCGATTGGGAATCAAGGAGTATATTCATGTTTTTATCTCTTGTTCGATGCTAACAAATGTTGGACACCACGATAACGGCCGTCGACTTTTCTGTGCAATGAGCTGGCGAGGAAGATCGGCAATTTGGTAGAGCTCGCGCAAAAAGATCGTTATGTCTCGCGCGTAACTTCGACGTGCCCGCCGAGGCTCGCGGCGGCAAGGGGGCGTGTTGCGTGAAGCGGACAGCCCGATCGGCGTGAAGGATGCCGCCAATGGCCTCAAGGCGAGGCCAACGCTGTGAAGGAAGCAACTCGGCGTTAAGCGGGTTATCCTCCTTAACCCAGGTGATACGGCTAGCGGCCAAGTGCCGACTATATCAAAGCTTCAAATGCCATGGGCCTTGTGGAGCGTTACGCTACGAGCGGGCGTGTGCGAGAGGGTGCACTTGGTCCAGTAACACACCGCCGCTGCCCCCGCCTAGTCCCGATCCTAGTCCCGGTTGGGTGAGCCCGCTTCAGGTTATTATTGAAAATGTTTTTCGTTTTTCAATCTCTTGTAATCTGCATTTCTGCTCTCATTGTGTGTTCTCCTTTATCAATTTGCCTTTGTATGATTGATGCGAGGGGAGACGATAGGAGGTCCAACCGATGGGGTACGCCTTGGGTGGCTCGCGGTCTAGCCCCATACACGATGTTCGCTAATGAAAATGCAGCTAAGAATCTCGTGCTCGTAGATGATGACAGTGGTATATAAATTTGGCTCTCTCACTATGGTGGTCCATTGTAGCGTCGGACACCATTTGCAGCTCATTTGTGAGATCTTCCGTGAGGTGTGCTATAGGCACCTAGCAGCCCGGCCTGGCATGTATGGTAGGCTCTCTGTCTTTGATACTACTTTACCAAAGAACACAATTGCGGGATACACATCGATCAATCTAAGTCTAACCAAATTTATTGTAAAAATGGTATTTGTATTTATGTGTTCAAACAAATTTATCATAAAAATATATATATATTACATAACTAATCCAACTGTATTTAAAAAGCTCAAACAGTTTGTTTATTTGCTCACCGCCTTCTTCTCCGTGTTCATAGGTATTAACATGTTCGCTATCTACTTCTTTCATTGGATGCTGGACGTTAAATCCGCCGCTATTGTTTGTGGTTTGTCACGGTCTGCACTTTGTGTTTTTTTTTTTTGTTCGTTTTTTACGTTCTGTAATGCAACTATGCTATCATATACTGATCCTCGTGCCTATACTTTCCTTTTTACAATCATAATGATGGTGTACTTTGCAATGCAGGCCTGCTGGCGACGGGACCCTTGAGTCAGCGTCATTCTATTAGACATACAGCTAATTGTAGCCCATGTTTGAAAACATGTTTCATCATTTAGACTATGCTTTGCACGTAGAGACTTGTACATGTTTCTCGGTGTTTACTATGAGTTTATCGAAATGCTTATTTAGTTGCTCTCACATGTTTCTCCATTTCCACGGTAGGTATTAATATCTTTGCCATATATTTTTTTTTTTCTATTGAATATTGGTCATTGAGGATAATGATGTCTATCGCTACCGTAGTTCATCGTTGCTCTGCATTTTAGTTCATTCTGCTTGTATGTCATTGAGGATATTGGCTACGCTACCATATACTAATACCCATCATGCCTATACCGAATTTTCTCTTTGCAACCATAATGATAGACATACTTTTATCGAACTCAAAGTGACCTAGCATCTATTACCCTTCTCAACTATCATGCTTATGAATGGGTTGGGAGGCCAAGGAGGGGTGCCTCTGTTTATAGCCTATGGGGCTCAAAGGATGACATGTGTGTCCCCCTTCTAGTTAGTTCCAAGATAAATATATATGTTCTACATACTATGGTTTTTATGGTGATAATATCTAGTATCTTAATGCCAAATATCTAGTATGAGAAAAGTTTAGAAGCTTATAAAAGTTTACAATCCAACCTTCGAACTTCCTTCTATAGCAATGTCGAAAGTGCCTCTCAAGTTTTTCAAATTGCTCATTTGTCTTGGTGGGCACCATTTCAATCTCTCCCTCTAAAACCTTCTTCTCTTATGTAGTGATACTGAAGTTCTATATGCTTGGTCCTTGCATGTAAGATTAAGATTTACTGCTAGACGTATAGATCATAAGTTGTCGGTTCTTACCTAATAATATATTCTTTTGATGAATGTCTTTCATTAATTGTTTGAGTCAAATACTCTCTTATGATGCCACTGTTGCTGATACTCCACTTCAGCAACTGTATAAGAGACTTAATTTACAATGGTAAAAGCTAAAGTTACATTTTGATGTTGCAAATTGATCGAATGTTGGCAAATTGCTTCAAATGAAATGTTGGCTTAGATTGACCGAAAAGATGTTGCAATTTGATGCCCTGTACTAGAATGTTATCAAATGGCTATATCTTTTGTAAGGTCCTAGATGGCTAGAGGGAGGGGTGTGAATAGCCTATAAAAATTTCTACAAACTACACTAAACAAACCTAAGTAGTATAACAAATGGCTTATTAAGCGGTTTGCACTAGCCCTAGTGGTCTTGCAAGCCTTCTAGTGACAAGTCTAAATATAACTATGATCTCTAAGTCACACAATGGCTATGTCACTACTCTATCTAGTGAACAATCCTAAATATGATCCTTAGGCTAGCAAGAACAACTACACAAGCAAGAGCTAGCTCTCTACACAAAATAAGCTATGAAAGAAGTACTAGAGAGGTAAACTTGATATACCGATGTGTAGAGGCAATGAACCAATCACCGATGTCGAGGATGAACAATCACAATACGATGAATGAGCCAATCACCAAGGATACAATGAACACGCCGATTTATCCCCTCGAGTTCACTTGCACAATCGACAAGCTACGCTCCGTTGTGTCGACCAACACCTTGGGTGGTTCCTCGGTGTGACCCTCAAGCCACTTGTCCCGCAAGACACGCCCCGCAAGGCACCGCAAGACACCACACGCACAAGGGAGGTACTCACCGACACGAGCAATGTATTCCTTGCAATTTCGCCGTCTCCGACGAGGAATGCGATCCTCTTACAATCACCGGAGGTGGCCAAGAACAATCACCTTCTTTCCAACGCCTCCACCAAATCACCAAACCGCTAGGAGCGGGTGTCTCCAAGAGCAACAAGAAACCAATTGGCTCACAACGATCCCCAAGTGCCACTAGATGTAAGAAGTCAATGCAAATGCACTTTGGATATCCACAACTCTCAAGATTGAAGCTCACAAGCAAGAATGAGAGAGAGGGAGGGCTTTTGCTCAGCTCTAGGATATGGGAATGATTCAAATGACCAAGACAGAGCACAAGCCCAAACAAGTATATATAGCCCCCAACACGAAATGTAACCGTTCTGGGTAAGCCGCAATTCTGGGCCGTCGACCGACTCGGCCGGGCGCACATCATGCGTCCGTCAAGCTTCCTCGAGAACCGGCAAAGCCGGTGGTAACCGGTCAAGCTTCCCGTCAGAACCGACAAACTCGCTTGGCCCGTCGTCCGGGCAAGCTTCCGTCAGAACCGACAAGCCTCGTTTGGCCCATCTATTGACACCCTCGCGGGCGTGCGTCCGGCCGGCGGGTCGGTGGTGACCGGACTCTCGCCAAATAACCGGCCGAAGCCAAGAAAATCAGCTCTTAAAAACATGCTCACCGGACTCGACGGACGGTCCTGTTGCACTCGGCCCCGTCAAGAGTCCGCCGCAGGGTCCGCCGGCTCCGGAGTCATGCTAAAAGTCATCCTTGTGTTGTCGCTCCTTCACTTATGCTCCAAAACCAGCTTTCCGCCACTTGATTCTTGTTGCCAACACGTCGTCAAGAACACCTCGAGCACTTGTGTTACCATTTTGAAAACCATTTTCATCAAGCGCCGGGTTAGCTCTCTAGGTTAGAATGCATGCATATGAATTTTGAACCTAGAGGCACATGAGGACCGATATGTACCTATAAGTTTCCCTTTTATAGTACGGCTTATCGATCCTATAATCACTCACACCCTCTATGGTGTCTTGAGTGCAAAATCAAACGCCCTATGGTTATACCTTGCCTTGAGCCCATTTGATCTTCAAACTTCCCAAGTTGGACACTTGATCATCTTTTTGGATCACCTCGATCCATCCTCCATGATCACCATGCTCCAAGCTTGACATGCCCAATCTCCAATCTAGTCAAACACTTAGCATCGGTAGATTAGTCCTTAGGTGTCACTAATTATCCAAAACCAAACTAGAGATCTTCAATCTTCCAGTCAATTTCATTTAAATATCAGAGATCTAATTGCTACAAATGAAATGTTGGAATGCATGCACACACAATTTCAGATTGATAATGTATTTGTTCAAACGTTTTCAGCGGTAGAAAGGTGTGATCCCTATTTTTGTCACCATACCATTATATAAACCAGTTCGGTCAACTGGAAGATATTATTACAAATTAACTTGCATTTAGCGAAAAGGAAAAAGACATCACGCAATAATGTGTGCACATTTTATTTAAATTTAAGTGCATAGCAATAACACATCACACCGAGCCTTTTTCAGAATGGTCAGGCGAAAGTTTCATACAATACGAAGAAATGAATGTCCACTAAAAAGATAATAGACATCAAATCATTCTTTTTGCTAAACAATTCATTACTAATTTAAGACAATTCGATAAAGTGAAGAACCGAAGATACACTACACCCTGCAGCAATTAGTTTGCCTAAATCATTGTATGTTTGTGCCTTGTCTAAAACCCACCCGTGCATTGGCACATGAAGCACACCCCGTTAGTGCGAAAGAAGACATACAGAACGCATGAGCAATCATACAGAATGTTTAGTTCAGCCTCGGGTTGGACACAACTTCATCAGGTTCTCACGGTCGGCTATATAGTTGGTGTATATCCAGCTCCCATCACGCTGAGAGCTAAGACGACACGACCTATCATTTTTTTCAATCACGCAAAAAATAATTGTGCATATTTATATTTAGCGAAAGAGATTAGTATGATACAAGGGCCGACCATTACAAATATAACAACAACAACGCTCAAGGCTGCACCTGAACACACACAAACACAACGAAGAATTAGGCGTTAGCCGATTACTTGTTGAGCTAAACTCCCTAGCCCCTGCCCCGGACTGCACCCCTGCGCCTGGCGGTGAGCATGATCGTCATGAGTAGTGCCGCCGCTACATGCAGCTCGAACAGGCTAGCGTTCTTCCCATAGCTCCCACGCCAAAATTACCAAAAGCTACAGTACCATGGAGAAGGAGCTAGCCATAGAGGAGGAGGGAAACTAAAAATGCCTAAGGGAGCCTCCAAATAAAAACTTTGAAGAGAGCTCCCTTTTAGCTGCCATGGGGAAGGAATGGAGGGCCAGAGGGGCAGCCATGGGCGGAAGATGACAAAGACCGGGAGAAGGAAGGGGAAGGGGGGATCTCACCAAGGGGGTGCAAGAGTGATGACGGGGTCGGGTGGCGCAGGGCTCACCACAAAAGGAAGAGCGGGCGCCGGCCGCCCCGGCCGGGAGAGAGGGAGCCAGTTTTAGTATATATTTTTCAGCCGACGGACCAGCCCCTTTATCCCCTTTGATTCCTCAAATACTGTACTAAATTGATCAGAAATTACTTGTTTGAGGCTCTAAACGAATTCAAATAAAAAGTAGTCAACTATAAAGTTTCATAATTTTTTCAAGATCTACCCTTAGTTTTTGCATCACAAGATGATTTGCAATAAAAAAAATTGTCAAGTCTAAATTTTTATAACTTTTGTCATGAACCAAATTAGGTGAGCCTCAAGAGGGCAACGCCACCAGCCCAAGAAGGAAGTTTTAGCGGCCGCCAAGACGGGAGGCCCGTGGCGGCCGGCCAGCCGCCATCGCCCGCTATAAACGCTGCTTACGCCGGTTGCTTCGCAATTAAGTAAGGAATATTTGGGGAATAAAGATAGGAATAAATTAGGAAATAAATAGGATTGCTTGTAAAAGAGGAATTCCAATCTATAAGGAAACCCTCCGGATCTTTTTCTTAGCATGCAAGTCTCCCTCGACTATAAATACAAGGGGCCTCAGAGCCCGATTGAATCTTAAGCAGAAAAATTAAAAGGGTAGCTCCCTAAACAGCTTATCTCTCCAGCTCTCTCTCTCTCTTGCCCGCAGAGCCCGCCACGCCATCATCGCCACAAGGCCCGCCAAAGCCAGCTCGACACAGACCGCCGCCCAGCGCCGCCCTGCCGCCATCGCCAATTCCACCCCTCCTCTCCCGTCTTCCAATTGGGTGTCAATTTTGATCCCAATCTAGCGAATCGGCCCGGTATCCGGAACGGGGGCGATTCCCACCACCGGCGGCTTCCGACCACCACCAACGCCAAGATCCGATGGACAGCCACAAGATGCCCGAGCTCCCGATGGAGATTTGCGAAATTCGTGCTCACGAGGAAATCGGGCCACCCTCACGCCCTCCCGAGAAGTTGGATGAACAGCCTGCCCCAACGGCGTACAACGGCGACACGACCCGCGGGCGCCGCCAACAACGCCGCCCGCTGCCGTGGCCGCTCCCGACATCAACAACGCTCCCATCGACATCCCACGATTACGGTGGCCCGCGGCAGCGGCAACACCGCAGCACGGCCTTGGCGTCCGACGTGCAGCGCCTCGCCACCTCAGCCACCACCGTCGCGTCCCGCCATGGCGCCACCGGCGGTGACGGCGGCTCCTACCGCCGCCCTCGTCACCCCCTCCAAGATCATCGGCGCTGCAAGCAACGCAGCACGCCTACCCCAAGGATGCCCTACCGGGCCGCGACCAGTCCGAATCGGATCGAGGCTACCCGCAGGCGTCCACCGATCACCGCCGGCTAAAAGCCTACCCAACTAGGCTAACATCTCGCCAAGTACTACAATGGCAATGTGATAAGTTTAGCGATCACTACCAACACCCTCTTTGACATTAGGGAACATCCGAGTGCCAACATGGACGCATACAAAGACGATGTCACCGACGTCAACATCGACGCCGCTAAGCGTTGACATCGACGCCGCTGGGATCACATCCCAATCTATATTAATTGCCACCAAGGACTCAACGCGGCAGCGCCCCTCCCAAGGGCGCCACCATCGGCGGCAACGACGCTACCGCCGGGCCATGAACGGCGGCGATAGCCGCCTCAAGGACGCCATGAGCGCCGGCGACGAACCCCCGGCGTCAACTCGTCTTGGTCATGCCTATCGCCGACAACAACTACAGGGCATGAACCACGGCGACCCCCTCACGCCAACCTCGTACACCGCGACCCACGGCGTCAACCCAATCCGACGCCCGCCCTGAGATGAGAACACCGACGTTCCCGGGCGGCACCGGATGAAACGGTCGTTCACTCGCCGACATACGACAACAACAATCTACTACACTGGCGGACATCCTTCCGCATCAGCAATGGTGGAGAACACCATCGGGCAACCTCCGGATCCAAAGAAAGCGCCCACCCATCGGCATTCACGCCGGCAAAACATGGGTTACCGCTATAATATTTCCTCTGACAAGCTGGCACTCCTCCTTCTGGTTCGTCTACATGCCAACCTGCACGACATTAGAATCTTGGGACACCTCCACATCGGTGTGTCTTCTTTCGCGGCCTCAGGCTGCCCATCAATGGTGACACCAATGACTACTTGGCGCTACTTCAACGGAACGACGACTTGATCGACTACACCTATGGCCTACACCTCCATCAAGAACATGGGCTTACTGGACACCACGGCGCCAAGCAGCGACCATCGGCGCCGCCGACTACTACGGCTGTGGCGGCGGGGACGACTCGAGCCAAACAGATTGGCTCCCATGTTCCTCAAACGACATCGTCGATGCGACTACGCGCCAACAAGCGAAGTGAGCTGCAATACACCGGCGGCGCCCACCGCCCAAGGGAACCGGCGATCTACCTCACCCAAAAGTTCGGCGTCTCCATCTTGACAAACCTCGACTTGTATGAGCTTCGCAGAAGCGGCGACAAAGAGGTACATGCCACCCACGCAAGCACCTACCTGGACCTGCGTCACAATCCAGGAGACTCTCATTCCACCTCAACTTGCTACATCAACGCTTCACGAGCCACCGCGGCATACAGCAAGCTCCAGGCGGGAGCACGGTTTGGAAGCGCAGGAGCCAATCTTCTTCCTCGACAACTACCACTACTATGCCTCGGAATTGTCAAAGGTCTATGGGATGTTCTCGAGCAGGTGGGATAATTTTGCACACACTTGAGGAGGTTGGCTTTCACACTTGTCGGCGTGCCGTACCGTCACAACCACCTCCGAGAGCAATGGCAAATTCAATCAATTGAACCAAAAAATCAATAAAGGTCAGCGTCTTCATCTTCCATGACTCATTCCCAAACACAAGTGGATCGCGGCGGTCTTTCGGCGATTGCTACTTCAATCGCGCCATCAACAACGACAAAGTGCGAACCACACACAGTAGCGAGGGGGGAAAAGGGGAGAGATGTCATGAACCAAATTAGGTGGGCCTCAAGAGGGGCAACGCCACCAGCCCAAGAGGGCTTGTGCGGCGCCGCAGGGAGGCCGTGGCCGGCCGCCCGCCCCGCCATCATCCCGCCATAAGCAGCGCCCGCGTCGGTTGCTTCGCAATTAAGTAAGGAATATTTAAGGAATAAAGATAGGAATAAAATAGGGGAATAAATAGATTGCTTGTAAAAGAGAATTCCAATCTATAAAAGAAACCTCACGGATCTTTCTTAGCATGCAAGTCTCCTCGGGACTATAAATCTGAGGGGCATGGCTTGAATCTTAAGCGGAAAAATTAAAAGGGTAGCTCCCTAAGCGGCTTATCTCGACTCTCTCTCTCTCTTGCCCGCCAGCCGCCCATCATCGCCAGCGCGCCGCCCGACGCTTCGCTAAGCCTTGTACTTGCAACCACCCGCCGCCCTAAAAAACGCCGTCGTCATCGCCACCCCTTCCTCCTCCCGTCTTCAATTGGGTGTCGAATTTCGCCCCAATCTGGCGGGAATCGACACTTTTTGATCTACAATTTTTTTTATTTAGAAAGTTTTTCCCATCCAAGGTCATTTAAAAAACCGAATTTAATTTTTTTCAAATTCAAACGTTGATTTGCATAACAAGATGATTTCAAATTAAAAAAGTTTTCTACTACAAGGTTCATAACTTTGAGAACTACTAAGTTTACTTTGGTCATTTATTCATTTGAAAAAAGTGTTAGTAACATTGTTTATTAATCTATCTTCTTGTTCGAAACTATGACATATATAGCAGATCTCCGAGGGTTTGTGGACCTTGTACTAACGCTTTGTTAAATGAAGAAATGAACAAAATAAACTTTGTAGGTCTTAACAAGTTATGAAACTTTGTAGTTGAAATTTTTTTATTTGAATTCAATTAGGGTTTCAAAAGTGTTTTTGAAAACTGATTTGCCGAAGTCTGCAAAAGAAAACACGGCAAAAGATACGAGTGCTTTTCTTTTGGCTTTTCGCCTTTTGTCGAAAGTGCCACAAAGAAAGCACTTTCGAGAGGCATTTTGCAGTGCGGGAAAATGTCATAAACATCTTTGTCGAAAGTGCGAAAGCATTCGAAAAGATGTGACCCCTGACCCGGCTAAAAAAAAGAACTTGGAAATTTTGTTTTTTTTGTCGAATGTTTCGTTGACACTGTAGAAAAATCTGTCCCGGTCCGAAAATAATACAGTCAGCAAAATTTAATCGGCAAACACGTCTCCGGTAGTGTATACACTAGGTGTCTCAAATTTGTGTTAAAATAAAAAAATACTTCTCACAACACTTACTTGGGTCCACTCGTCTCGTGGCCACCTTGTTGTTTGCAGAGTTAAATTAGTTCTTATTGTCATCCTCTCTTCTGTCCCACGTTAGTATTATCCATTATTGTACTCTCTGTAACCACTTAAGAACGAACTTGGATTCATTTGGGGGGGCAGAGAGAGATGGTAGTAGCAATAATTGTGGACATGAGCCATCCAGGCACACTGTTCCATTCCCGTACATCCGTGTTCATCCACATCCAACAGCACTTGTACGGAGTAGTACTACATAGCTATAAGAATAGCAGAATCAACGAGGAGGAATATAGGAATAGCATCATCGCTATTTAAGGACAGAAAATCTTCAAGCTCCCGATGCTCAAAACCGCTCAAAAAAACCCCGATCGCCTCAGTAGATGTTCTTGTACCAACGTCGTATTAGACCTGGTCCTGGTCCTGCCGGTGCCAGCTGCATCCGCTCCTGTCGTGGTCCTGGTCCTGGTCCTGCCATGGCGCAGTGATGACGAGGAGGCTGCTGCTCGCCCTCTGCCACGCTTACACAGATAAGGTAACCCCGCCGGCGGGCGGGAGGCAATGCAAACGGCGGTTCGCGGCTACTGTTGCTGGCCCGGCAACCCCAGAAGATCATCATCATCAGTCGCCGCCGGTGGTGGCCCGATCAGTGGCTCAGCGGAGCCACTGTTGCTGGCGATGGACGACAGGCTCAGTAGTGTGTCCCAGCTGCAGCGGGCCACCAGCTCCAGCTGCCCGCCACAGAGGGAATCCTGATGATGCTGCAGCAGCGGCGCCGGCGCCGTCGTCGTCGTCGGGGCCGGGGGCGAGCGGTGGCGTACGGCGGCGCCAGTTAATGCCGTTGCCGCTAGGGCAGGAGTGGGCCTGTGCTTGCGCGAGGCCCCCACAGCGCTGCCGATCTGCTGCTGATGCTCGTCGGCCAGGTGCTGCCGGGTCGTCGCCAGTGTTCGTACGTGTTCACAAGAAAAACCGATCGAACCAACGATCGCTGATTAGCTGCGCTAGCTGATGGATCACTGGTACATCGTCACGGATCGAATCGTTTCGAGGTTGGTTACTGTGTGTGTGGGTCGATCCATCACCATGTATCAGTGATGGTACGACGAGTGGCAGCGTACCATCTGGAGCTGCATGTGCAGCGATGTCGTCGTCGTCGTCGTCCTGCTGCCGGGGTGGTGGCTGTGGTGGTCGTCAGCCGGGCGCCAGAACATGCCGGTGGCAGTCGGTGCCGGAGGCCTGCTGAGGATGCTCCTGTGCGGGTAGCCGGCGCTTGTCTCCTCCTCTGCCGCCGGCAGATCGAGCTGGTTTTCCGGCAAGCAATGCAACGCACACAGTTCCAGTGTCAGTGTCCAAGAAAGTTCAGTCAGGTGCAAAGCACAGCATTGGTCGTTAGAAAACGCTCAGCGTGGCCATGTATGCCCACACTGTAGATACTTACCGACAGGGTCATCGTCCTCTGCTTGCTGCCCGGCGCGGAGCTGAACGCCTCGACGGCGGCCGTGGACGGATCGCTGGCGGCGCAGCCCAGACTGAGCTCGAGATCCAGCTCGCCGACCCAAGCTGCACTCCGGCCATAAACATATATAATAAGTTCAGTTCAGCACTGAAAGACAATGGATCGATCTTTCGTGAAAAAACGGATAAGGAAAACACAAGAAGAACAAGAACTGATCAGATCAGGAGCAGGGGCCGCTCACACTGCAACTGGAGCTCGTTGTCGTAGCTCTTGGCGTCAAAATTGGTCACCGCCTCCTTGCCGTAGCACTTGATGGCAGCCTTATCATAAGCCCTGATGATTAGCAAGCATAACCAGAAGTTGTCACATACAAACCGTTCTGTTCTGGGACACTGGTAACAGAAATTCAGAGGAGCGCAACACTTACTGGGCAGCCTCCGTCTCTGTGTCATACAGGCCCAGGTACACGTACCTGCAGCAAACAACAAAAGGAGACCAATCAAGCCAACAATTTCCCAAAATTAAGTTCCATTACAAAAATTCAGCACTACTAAACTAAGTACTAATCGCTGTTCAGCATTGATTAATATTACTTCTTGCCCATGAGCTGGCCGATCCTGGCCTCCCACTTGCCGCACTTGTGCTGGGTGACTCCCCGGAACCTGGAGCTTCCCCTGACGCAAACCGGCGCCCTGCCGCCGGAGCACCTGCACGAACTCCTCCTTGCTCAAGTTCTTCATCTGAGAATGCCGCCATGGTATCCATGGCAACAAGAGCAGAATAAGGCGTCATCAAACAGTGAAAGTGAGAGAGATGCTGTTAGTCGATGAACAGAGCAGCTGCAGTTGTTTGCTCTGTTCAGTTCATTCATGATGGTGGGCTCTTTGATCTACAGTTCATCTTTTGAGTTGTACGGATCATACCTTCTTCATCTCATCCTTGTAGTCGTCCAGGGTGAAGTTGATGTCTGCATTCACGCCGCGGAACTTGATGGCAGTTTGGTCATAGGCCCTGCAAATATACATAGGGCCAAAGTATTAGGGCCGGTCATTTGTTCAAACAAAAGAAATAGAAATTTATATATATTTTGTCCGTTTATATATATATAATAGTTAACAAAATGCGAGGAAGAAATCTATGAACCTTGCAGCAGCCTGTGCAGTGTCAAATCCACCTATAGAAAAGAGCAATGCCAACACCTGATTAAATGCCATGAACATGATGGGATGCTAGTACAGTAGTACGCTTGAACATGATGCTAGTATTTGAATTTTTTTTTTTTTTTATCAATTGACAGAGCTCACCCAAGTACACCAAGCCTGTGTCCCTGCCAATTAGATCACACACACAATCAAACAAGAGAGGGAGAGAGAGAGAGAGCATGAAATAGAGCAGGAAAATGGAGATTGAAGCCGAGAACCAGCAAAGAACAGAAGTTAATTCAAAGGCCTGCATGTACGCATGCAGATATGCAGGTGATGGCTGACCAGATGTGGGACCCCACCGGCCGGTGCGGCGGTAGAAGGTGACGCCGTGGTACTGCGAGCTCCCGGGACCGTGGGCCGCGGCGGCTCTTCCTCGACGCCGACTGACCCACTGCTCCCGCGGCGCTAGTACCACCGGCGGCGGGCACGTCGTGGTGGCAGTCTCCTCCGTCGTAGGAAAATCGCTGCTGCGCCGGCGCTGCGGCCGGAAAGAACTGCTGGGTGACGGTGGCCGGACGCACCACGGCAGGCACGGGGAAGCCGAAGATCATGGCGCTGCTGGCGCCTTCTTCATCCGGTCGGCGGCCGACCTGCGGCAGCAGTCGGCCTCCCCCCGCCGGCGCCGGCGCTGTCGTCGACGCCGTAGTGGAAGAAAACCTCTCCAGCTGGCGGCCGCCATGGCCGGCCGTGTGTGCTAGCTGCTGCCGGTGCGTAGTACGAGCGTGTGCGTGAACGGTGACACAATGCGTTCGTGCGTGAACGGAGATTGATGGACACACACGGCAACTTGGCTCAGAGCTCTTCATTGTCTCTATGCGATGGAATGCATCATTGCAACTTTTTTTTATTTTTTTATGCAGTCGATGATATGATACCAGCTGAGCTTATAGCTGCTCTCTCTCTCTCTCTTCTCTCTCTCTCTCTCTCTGATGCCAGCTGAGCTAGCTGATCTCTCTCTCTCTCTCTGATCTCCCTCCAGGCCTGTCACACACGCACATGTAGGGATGTGTACTTGCACTTGGTTGCGGAATGCGCCCTGTCAAAAGAATCTGCAGGCAGTATCAAGGCTAGGAAAGGGAAAGATCTCTGACCACAGGCTATCACTTCATGTCAAGCGTCGTCTGTTTATGGGGGCAAGGAAATGGAAACACCAGTCCAGCAACAAGCGGCTAGCGAGCGAGACGTTTGCCTCTATTCGCTGTCTACGCACATCACTCTATGAATGTGCTTTTGGGCTGTCACGAACCATCACCCC